>JAKSZP010008020.1:0-162500 GCA_022478985.1 Massospora cicadina
TGTCCTGCAGAGAGTCAATAGCGGGGAGATCCAGGAATACTAGACATTGGGGATGGTAAATTACTATAAGTTTAGGAATAGGTGACGAGGGACTTATTGTAATAAAACTGGTGATTGTGATGTTTATGGCTGGAAAGGAGCTCGCTAAACAGAGGCTCTAGAAGTAAGCAAAATAAAGATGATACTGGAGGTAAAAATGTAACCTTATTCAGTTAAAGGAGCAAATATTTATAGTATGTGTCTTTGCCCTATTTCTTTCAGGGTACCGACATCCTCCACTGGCAAGGTCTTCAGCACCCTGAGTTTGATCAGGTGGGGAGTCAGCAGCAGGCTTGCTTTTTACAAATCTGTTATATTGAAGTTAATAGTGCTCCAATGAGGCGAGGGGAATTTTTGGAGAGATATCAGAGGTAGGAAAATTTGAATTGGGCTGAGTGGGAGCAGGTCAAATCCCAACACTCCTCCAACCAGCTGCTGATATAAAAATGTGTCGTCATACTGGGGGGACTTCAACTGAATGTATAGGGATGGGTTCAGGTGGGACGTTTTGGGTCAGAATAGCAGAGTCAGAAAGCCTCATCTCTACTCCACTCCAACTTTCCCTTATTGCAATGATCCTGTGGTAGTTAATGGACCTGACAATTGGCAACTTCTTGCCAGGTGCCCAGAGTAACCGCATGAAAAACATTTGAACTTATAGGACATGTGTCCTTGATTGTTGTATGATGGGACACCCCAAAAGTTGGACTAGGGGTCAAGCGGTGTAACCAGGCCCCACTAAATACTTGAACTGCTGATGGCAATTCAGTTGGGAGTGAGGCGTGTAGTGATAATAAGGCCAGGGGATACTAAGCTGACGCTGAACATAGAGGGAAAATATTCCAAATAAAAAGGTCTGGCAGCGGAGGTGGTAGGTTTCCGCTCTACAGTGGGCGGAGGGAAGGTAGCAGATAGATGGCATAAAATTTGAATGAGTTTAAATAAGGGTACGTTGTCCTCTAAATATGGAGCCATGGCAGTGAAAAGCTTGTGGTATGGTTTTACTACGGAGGTCATTGCTATGCATATGTCATATTCAGTTAGAGTCCCTTCCCCAATTAACACATGGGTTTCTGTTGGGAATTGATCACGCAAATGTGGTGAGGGTCTCATTATGTTAAAACCTGATGGTTAAGAACTTGGTTTTCTGCTGTGCCAACTTCACAGTTCCTCCAAACAACCACAGCACAGTTTACTTCACTTCTTGATAGGTAACAGAACTGTTTGGAATATCAAGTAACTTGGTCAGCGTTCCTGACATCCAAAATGGATATTTATAATGTTGCTTTACGCTGATTTGAAGCTTTTTCTACTGAAAACTTAAATTGCTTAAAGAATCCATAGTTTCCCTCTCAATCAAACAGAGGCAGTTTATCAATACAAACCTCCTGCAGAAGCTCCTTCTTCCATTAGAACAGCATCTAAGGCAAGCTTGAGTTCCGAATATCCAACTATTGCAGCATGATACAAGATCCCTTGTTAAACCAAGCCTTATGTGACATAGCCAGCGATGGAGGACCCTTTATTGTTTTTTGTGATGGATCAATGGGCCCCCTGTAGTGAGCACCACTGTAATAAATTCAGCAGTATCTCAGAGATACACTGAAGGTGCTTTGCGCAGGGTTCAGACCACTGAGCAATAGGACTGATGATATGATTATTGTTGTCCTTGGTACAATGTAATAGACTTAATAAAAATAGAGCAATTGCTCCGGCAACACTCTTTTTATTTAATTTAATCAGAACAGCGGACCCTTGCTGTTCTGCTCGCTCTAAACTATCAACAATCCTTCTCTTCCAATCTACTCATCTCGCTGATATCTCACCAACTTCGGCCAATACTGAACATTCTTCTTAGTAATTCATTCTGCCACATATAATTGGTTACAGCAGAGTTCATCATTTATTAAATTCATAATTGCCTTAATATGAGGCGATCCACTCACAATCCATTGTATGTCAATATCTCATTATTTGTCATTTGTTGACATTACCTTATCGCCTGATTCAGAGGCAATCCAATATTATTATTCACCTAATATCGCCTCATCATAATGCACTCAAAACTGTACTCATATCTGACTTGCCAGATTCTACCCCATTTCGCCATAGCAACAGAGGGGCTTATCATCCAGTCATATTAGAATTGCAACGCCATCATTTGGCGTAATGGCAGAGGTTCCACAGGAAGCTTTTACTGGATTGTCAGAGGAACAGAAAGATAAGGTAATAGCTTTATTTAAAAATACCAAGATATTTTGCGTCTAATAATCATAATTTGGGGTGCACCTGAGGGATGGTGCATTGGGTAGATACGGGAGATCACCCTCCAATTTGATCTATGCCTATTTGGCGGTTAAAGGTGGCAGAAGAGGATATTTCCAATGAGTAGACAAATTGATTAAACAAGGGATGTTAGAGCTTTTAAGAGTCTGTGGGCATCGTTGTTGCTTATTTTTAATAAAAAGATAGCCTAAACTGGGTGGTCTTTGATTATCAAAAGCTCAATAGCGTTATAAAGAAGGATTTATGCCCCCCTTCCACGGATTGATGATGCAATAGATTAATTTGGAGGGGCTAACTATTTTTCTGCCAGGATTTGATATTGGGGTACTGGCAGATTAAATTGCTAGTAACAGAACATGAGAAATGCGCTATAATCACTTTAAAGGGGTTATTCCAGCCTACATGGATGCCACAAGGCTTGTATAACGCCCCAGCTATGTTCCAGCATGCCATAGATATGATTTTAGGTTATTTGAAGCTGTCCTGAGTTTTGGTTTACCTCAATGATATCAACGTGTTCTTGAAAACGTTCATAGAGCATCTTGACCACTTGGAACAAGTGTTTCACCGACTCACTGATGCTAATATTAAGATCAAGCCTCAGAATTGTTTTTATAAAGAGCAAATGGAATAGCTTGGGTTCATGGTGGACCTGAAAGGGCTTAAACTACAGCCAGCAAAGCTGGAGGCTATAAGCAAGATGACCCAGCCAGGTAATAAACGAGATATCCAAGTGTTTTTGTAGATAATCAGTTACTACCGGTGGTTCATTCCTAACTTCAGTTGTATTGGGGCACCATTCTTTGAGTTGTTGAAGAAAAATACCACTTTTGACTGGATGGAAGAATGCCAAACCACTTTTGATGTCTTAATAACTGCGTTGGCAAGTGCACCCATTTTGCAATAACTTCACCTTCAAGAAACAATTTATAATACAAATTGATGATTCACTTTCCGCCGTAGGGGCAGTATTATCTCAGAAAGATGATGACAGCGTAGAGCACCCTGTCACATTTTGTAGCTGAAGTTTAAACCGACATGAATGAAATTACACTATAACTGAGAGGGAGTGCTTAGAAGTGATTTATGCATATAAACTATTTTGAGTATACCTCCATGAGGTGAAATTCCAAGTGGTAATGGATCATGCATCCTTTGGCTGGCTGCAAAATCTCTGTAAACCTGAAGGATGGCTCTTGTGAAGAACGTTGAAGCTCACACTGTATGATTTTGAGATTGTACACCAGCTGGGAGCAAAACATCAAAAAGCAGATTGTCTTTCATGGCTACCAATGGTCGCTATTATGGAAGATTTGGCTGACATTAAGTATGAGAAGATGGTGGTGGACAAATAACACAATGAACCACCACAAGTGATCAAAGTGCTAGATGATCTTAAGCAGGATACCTTTCTATGCGATAGTAACTATATAAGAAGATTAGGGAATTGAAACTGAGTTTTCCTAAACCTTCCGATAAATCAGCAATTACTATGGATGCATATTGGGCGGTAGGACATGGTAGGTTGCAGAAAACGTTGAAGTTTTTGAAACGCCACTATTATTGGGAAAGCATGCATTATGACGTAGTGGAAATGGTCATATGTTGCTATCAATGCCAAGTGGAGAAACTTTCCCCAAGAAGACCATATACCAGCTGGCTAAGCCCTGATTCACATAGCATACCATTTCTCTTGATGTGGTGGGCCTTTTCCAATTGGCGCAAACTGATTGAAGTACATAATCGTAGCAATTGATAATCTGACAATAGGGGTGGAAGCCATGGCGATTAACGACTTAGGAGCGGTCACTACCACTAAGTTTATTATGGAGTGTATGCTACAGCGACATGGCTATCCGCTGTTCATCTTAACGGACAATGGGACCAATTTCACTTTACACATCCTGCCCAAGTTAAATGAATTGATGGCAATCCGCGGGGTATTGACTACACCCTAACATCCAGAATCTAATGGAATGGTGGAAAGGGTCAATGAAACATTGGTAAACATACTCTGTAAGCTTGTGAAAGATCAACCTTCATAATGAAGTACTTCTCTACCAACAGCTGTGTTTGTGTATAATATCGGCTATTACTCCCCCACCAGCTAAAGCCCTTTTCAACTGCTCTATTGTAGACATCCAGCTTTACCTGCCCTGCTTTACTCATGAGCGGAGGATACTGGTGGTGTAGAACTTCAGCGGTAATTGACCAATCTAAAAGAGACACTGATCAAACTACAAATGGAAACATATTCTGCCAGTTTGGCTAAGAAGATTCGTGATCAGGTTGCTGACCTTAGTAGACGTAGCGGAAAATTGTAGTTTCTGTAGATCATGTCTTGTTCCCCAACCAACATGGATTTGGATGGAAGAATAAGCCTGCTAACATTTAGACTGGGCCATTTGAAATAATTGATAAGACTGGTATCAATGCATATACCATTAAGGAGCTCGATGGTGGTTGGATTATCAAAAAGTTCATGTGAAATTCCTTCAAGCATATAAGCAATAGGAGCGTATCATCAAGTCAAAAAAGGGGGGAGTTAATGTTGAGAGTTGATATGACTGGATGATAAGCTATACATTCCAGCGGATCATAAATTAAAGTCAAGGTGAGTCTTGAGATTGAGCAGAAAGGTATATATTGATATGAAGCAAATTAATCAAATTATAATTAGTTCAGCAAATTGAGAAAATTCCACCAAAACCTCAAGATAGACAAAAACTCCTAAAAGGGAACAAATAGGAGATTACTAAGCAGAGGTTGGATTTGCTTTGGAATACTGAGATAAGAGTTATGTGGAAGAATGAGAGGGAGAGGTTTTTTAGTAGTCCGCAGATAAGTTCTGCATTGACTATATTATAATAAAAAGTGTCAATTAGGGTGATTGCTCCATATGAGAGAGATATATACGTTTTTATTAAAATTCAGTGATCTTCATATCTTTAAAGACCGTTGCTAAGTGGCTAATACTCTGTGAAAGCCAACTCAGTGGAATCAAACTGATTATGCCAAAAAGTTAACAGTCTGGATAACCCTTCTTTGGGAAGGGGAGGAGAGTGAGATCAAATGGGGTAGCCTGTAGAAGAGATCTGTAGAGGCCCACTAAAACGCAGATGGACTATCACAACTTCCTATTGTGGCCATCCTAAGCAGCTTGGGAGATGAGATCCATAAAAAATGATTAAATAAAGAATATTAAAATGAGCTGCCTAAAGTAAAGAACGCGATTGAAAAAGCATCAACAAACACTAAATATTATAATGGATTATTGTATATAATTAAGCTTGAGGGGCAATGAAGAATTTTCCTGAAACCTTCCAAAGAGTGGATATCATTACTCAGGCCCACAAGACCATCAGGCATGGAGGATTGACCAAAACGCTGGAAGTTGAACTTTTGATAAACGTCAATGTGTAGCTGGTTGAACCACCTGAGAAACTAAAGGCAAAACGCCTGAAGTAACCATAGGCCGCTGCATAAAAGTGTTGAGTTTTAATAATACACCTTTATTTGAGGCTGAGAGGCTATTGATATAGCTCCCATACTTTGAAGAACATGAAAAATTTGGACATTGTGACAAATAAAGAAGGGTACCCTCCACTTTTATTCAGTCAAGGCGAGGGGAAGTGTTGAGTAGTTGACTGGACCTAAAATCATTAGGTAGTTTTATAAGGGAAATAAATTTATTATCTTATGCTAATCTATTATGTATCATATAAAAAATATCTGTGATTAAGGACTAAAGATATACTAAGTATATTCAAAACTTGGGTTTTGCAGCCTAGCAGTTTGACTTAATATATGACTTGATAACATGGGCTTGAGGGCTTTGTGGCTAAAATGGATTTATATTAGTCATCTTAGTGATCTGGGCTCATGGGATTTGTTGGTCAATGTCAATCTTACTTTTTAATATCAATCAAGTTTATAATCAAATTAATTACTAATAAATGGTATTAACTGCATTGATATGTGCTAACGTTGGATGAGAGGAGTGAATGTTTAGATATTTTCAGATGCATCAGAGGAACTGCTGTCTTGAAGCAATTGTCAGTAAGACACTATCCACAAGGCTGAGAGTGTTACAGCGGGACATCCAATATTTGTAAATCATCTTATGAACTTCATTGTGATCTGCTGGTTAAGTAGCAATGTGAGGTGAGGTGTCATGAGAAAGGAGTAGTTAATATCATATTCTATAATTTCTCCCTAATTTTACACAAATAATTAATAATATTTTAGTCTGAAATAATCTTATAGTCCAATAATTGTTTGATAGTTCAACATACAAATTTTTGTATTTGATAGTTTTCAGCTTTATTAAGTTGAGAAATTACTTATGATCAGGAAGATCAGGGTAGGGAACCGTTGTACAAGTAAGCGATAGGAGAGTACAGCATTAAAGTGTTATCCATAAAGAGTTTTTTATACTAATCACTATCACTGTCTGGTCTATTGTCTCCATACAATAGGATTTCATAACTTTGATTTATCCCAGAAAAAGAACAAGGCTATCTGAAGTAGGCCAAAACTTCAACAGAATATATCATAGCTTTATTGTAGTTTCATACTAATTTACCAAAATAATGTAGTGGATAGTAAGGAATTTTATAAAGTTGCTGCATATCAGAATATTATGCATGAGGAGTCACCAAACTTTACACTCTTTTTTATCTTCCTATAATTAAACTTATTTTGTTACAGTATATCTTTGGCCATAAAATGATGCGCTTCAAATAAGACCATGATGGAAGCAATGTTTTTTAAAAGTTGTATATTGTATCCCACATAGTCATTACTTATCTTCAAAGATATTATATATAGGAAGCTGAAGATAGTATACAACAAGTTTTTATTAAGGTTGCACACCAATAACCCAAACAAAGTTAGTAATTAGCTATTCAGTACATGGAATTATTGGCTGTTAAGATTATAAAATGACCACATAATTTAGCGTACTAGAGTATAATGTATCATTTGTTTATCAAATATGGGCGATTTATTATAAAGAAACCCATAGAAGATGTGGGAGCTGTCACTATTTTGGTACATTGGTTGGTTTAAATTTCAATAGGATAATACTATTCTAACAGATTTAATTCTGCTGGATTATTAATATTCTGTCCAAAATGATCCCATAATATCTGCATGTCTTTTAGCTTATTAGTTTAATATAAGATATTAAAGTATCTTGTATATATCAATTTGGGTTTGTTGCCAGTCAATGAATGGTTTTTTGGTAGTTGCTGAAGTGTTGACAACACTTTTATTGGCAACAACATGTGGGTTATCCTGAAAAGGCAACGCAACCTCCTATAATAGATAAATAGTTTTCATTATCTAAGCAGGTTAACAGACATTCCAATATCTGACTTTTTGTAAAGCTTACTGAAGCATCAAAATTACCAACAGATCTCCTCCCACAATTACCTTAGGGGCAATCTTGACAAATTAATGAGTTTATCATATATAATTTATATATTAACTATACTCTTTCCGCTTGATGTAACTTTCTGAGAAAATCTTACAGAAAAAAAGAAGCAAATATTGATCGCCCACTGTAGTTTTGCTCAAATGTCCTTAGATTCCCTGCCAGCTGTTCCAATGTGGGGAAGCAGCAAAACTTCTCCCGCCATTTTTAATACAACAGGAAAACACGCTCAGACTGGCTCGCCCAGTCATAACAAACCACTGGGACAGTTTGTTCCTCCCAAGGGTCTCGATGCCCACCTCACTCATACCCAAGTGGTGCCTTGTTGCCCCATGGTGCTCCCCCAGAGCAACATGTATTTTGGACTTAGGGTCAATTATGGGAAACTTTTCCCTTAGCACGACCAAGCCATTATCAAAATGGCTCAGGCGGTGATGACACCCACCAGTTTTATTGACTTCCGCCCATATAAGGGGTATTTTGATCTTGGCTTCACCTGTGAAGCTGACGCCACTACTGCAGCAACTGTGCCCCTGATTTTTCAGGGTACCCCTATCCCCACAATTTGGACCCAGCTCCCAGCGGATACCACTTTAGTGGTTCAGTTAACTGGTTTGCCCACCCACCTCCCCCTGAGGTTCTCCACCAGGAGCTTATGGAAGGTTTGGCAGCCTATGGCTCCAACCCCATCTTACAATTTGTGGTCCCAAATGGGGCCACATGCCTTGCCGGGTCTCTGACTTATGCCACAATCAGCCCTGAATTTAATAAAATTGCCTTGTCAATTCCCCCTTGCATCGTCAACCCCTCTGCCCCTGACCATCTGATCTGGGCCTGCGTTCAGGGTGGGCAGACGATCTGTCCATCCTGTTTCAAGTTGGACCACTCAAAATGTAAGTGCCCATCCTTAGCTGCTTCTGATGGCTCTGAATTTTTGTCCACCAGATTCCAATTTACCGCCCACCCCATGTCAGTCTCAGTATGTGGTATGATCACACTTTCCCTCCCCCAAAGCCTTATGCTGCAGCTGCATCTGCAGCCACCAATCAGCCTCCTCCTCGCCCCATGTGCCATAAATGCTCCCTCCAATCAAGAGCTGGATAGACCCTTTTCACTCCCATGCATCCTCCAACAAACCACTAAAACTCAGGCATATGCCAACTCCTTAATTAAATTCAACAAAATCCTTGGGATCTATTGGTTGAAATTGATGAGCCTGGAATATGATTGAATACTGCATTATCCAAATTGAGTGGTTTGTATATGCCGACTGCAATGATGCACTACCCCCTCATTTATACAACCCCCTTTAAAACGCTGAAACGTTCTGTGGAGACCACCAGCTGGCTGTTGAAGCAACGGCTAAGACAGATTGCTGTCCTCTCTGCAAAACATCCACCATTTTAGTGGCGATGCTTTTGGGAGGAATCCCTCCTCCCATTATCCCCTTCACTACCAATACGCTCCAAAAAATATGTTGATTAAATTTCACAAAGCTGCCAACAACGGCATCCAGTACATGGCAGTGGTAGCGCAGAATAGTAAATCCAAGATTACCTGCACCAATATTGCCATGTTTGTAAAGCTCCCTGACGCACGCATGAAAGCTGAAATAGCTTTGATCAATTACATCATATCTCTTATTTTCAACTTCTGTCTTCCTGCTACCCTGATCATCAGAAATTTCTCTCCACATCCTGCTGACGCCACAACGCGCCTGCTCTCCACCGTAGCCCGTGTCCTGCTTTGGGGTGAAGCAGAGGCCGAGGATGAGCCCCCTGATCCCCCTCCCCTTCCACTATAGTGGGATAAGCAGTTCCCGCTGTCCCACCTGGTTGGGTGTGTTCACATTTTGTGTTTCATCCGCTAGTTTGGGCGGTTTGTTAACTTTGTTCAGCGAGGATTTAAATAATAATCAACAGCAATGGTATTTTCTTTATTTCAAAGGAATATATAACCACAACGTATTATTGAAAAGATATCACTTATCACTTGTTATCTCTAATTTAATTTAATTTATATAATTCAATTTAATATAAGGGATGGTACCCCAGTTGTAAAGTATATACTCAATGACCACTGCCTCCCAAGTTCAATCCAAGTAGATGAACTTTGGGTAGGTGATGATTAAATAATGACTTTGTTGGTGTTGCGCACCAATTTCCCAAAATGAGATAACAAATAGAAAGGCGGTCCATATTGTTCATGAATTATCAGAACGCCACATGTGGAGGTTTTCTGGGTTTATCTTCCTTTCCTATTAATTCAATTTCGCTTTGATTAGTGCGTTATTATCCCCAGGTCAGCCCACATCAATTAAAATTTATAAAATAAATACTTTTTAAACTTGTAAATTTAACATTTTATTTAATTAAATTTACTTACTTCCTTCTTTCAACAAGGGTTAAGACTGGTGAATTTAGGGTAAAACTTTGGCATCCTCTCTCTTAAGCAGCCTGATGTACTAAGCATACCGCATCTGCCATATTGTTGGAATTTTGGGCTGCACCAAGTGAGAAACCCAACTAGCTAAAATTCTAAAAGTGGTTCTAACTACATGAGGCCCCTGTAAACCAATAAGTCTTTAACCTCTACCTTGGAGAAGGTAACTTTTTTACCTGCGATGAGATAAGCTCTTTGAGAAACTTCACAGATGTTGGACCCACACCTCAACGTGGAAGAACAAATACTTACTCAATTCTGGATCCAAACGGTTGAACAATTTCTAGTTCCACCTATTGACACTGACCTCTCCTCCAAAAAGCAGAACGAAGAAGAATTCATCAGTTTCCTCATGGTTACACTAGAACAAGCCTTGTTTTGCATTGGTGAATTTGAAGCTATCAATATCTCAACGTATTCCTAAACAACAAGAAGATCTGTACAATTGAAATGTACATCAAGGATTCCTGCAAAAACATCAGCTTACATGCTGAGCCCTCCAAGCGCGCACTAAACTTTATTTAGTACAACCTACAGATACTGACGTCTCCTCCACTCACCAGAAATGTGAGGATATCCAAAGATTCCTCGATAGCACACTATTACATGCCTTATTTCGCATTAATGAACTTGAAGCTAATAAAACTCACTATCTCATTAATCAAAAAGAAGAACTCATCTGGGAGAGGCTTGAACTTAATACTAGCTTAAATAATAAATTGATTCAACCACTACATGCAACCTGAGCCTACCTATCCTCATTGATGATTCTGAAGGGGGTGAAAAGGACCCTCCTGATAAGTGTCAAACTTCCAACTGCACCCTCCTGAGCTTGTCACAATGCACCAGGCCATTAGCTACTCAGGACAATAACTGGATTATGTATGAATTCTAGACAAACTTAACTGATAGATTGATTTAACAACCACAAATAAACAAGCAGAATTTGGAATGTTCACCTGCAGGCCCATTGCGACACCCTAACACTACTTAGTCATATAACATCCTTACGCTCAATACTGATTTAACATTGGACAACTTAGCTCCAACTAATCAGTATTGGTGTGCTATCACTTTCTACCTTGCTTGGCCAAGACAACCTCAACCCAAAGGGAATGCGTGATGGATTCCTACTAAATTAACTGCTCTTAATATTCTTGAAAGGGCTTCTGTTAGACAATACTGTATCTGATCTTTAATAAAGAATATTGGAGCATTGACCTTACCAAAAGATCCCCTTTTACAACTACCTTAGGGGCAATCTAAAAATACCAATTTTATCAACTATGATTTATATATTATCTATACTAATACTAAAGTAAAATAACTGCTCGCTATTTTAGAACCTCTTTTGTAGGCTTCAAGTGGGTTAAAATTAGTTATACATTTTCCTTCCTACTGATTGACTAGACCTGCATAATAAAAGCAAAATTTAAGCTTGTTTTACTCTCTGATTGGCTACAAACAAGCTTTCAACCATTCCAATTTTACCCACAATGATTCAAGAGGATTACCTTACCTTCAATGATTAACTGAATCTGAATAAGTAACAATGAAGTGCCAAGCTTGTTTAGCACTCTGATTGGCTTCAAACAAGCTATCATTCATTCCAAATTATCACGCATTGATCTGAGTGATTAACCTTATTTTCGTAATTCAGACTAAAATTTAATTATTAAAAATCAGTGTTAATTTCTGAATTGCACTTCTGGATCTCAACTCCCTCAATGTTAATTTTGGCAATTAGAAATTACTGTCAGGATGCATTACCATATCCAAATTCTCACATCAGTGCCAAAGTATTGCAAAGGAGGAAGAGTTGGAGAGCCTGGAAATCCCTTTATGTCCCTCCTTTCTATTCCCAATATATTCCCTTTCTAAAATATAGATAATATTGTGAACATAATTGTCAGGATTCTCCCCAAATTAGGTGAAAGTCTTGTCCAAGAAAAGAGGTCAACTCATTTATATGAGGGACACAACTCTTGATATTCCAAATTGGCCTAATAAATTTGAGAATGGAGTTTGACTCTATGTTATCAGCTGGTATACCAAATTCAGGGCTTTACCTGAATTATTATGAATTTGGGATATATTTATTTAAATTTATTGTGGGGAAGGCTGACCAAGGGACGGACACTTCAGAATATGACTCAGACGAGACAAAACATAATACCAGGGGAGGCACCCCAGAGAAGCGATGCTATCTCTTGTTGCCAGCGGGAACGCCACTTATGGGGAGGGGGAGGGAACGTGTGAAGGGGCCGTAGCCACTATTGAGCACGTGTGGAGGAAGGGGTCTGATTTGATGAACCAGACTGGGAACCAGGAGGAGACCAGCTGTCGGTGATGCAGTGGGAGATATCCAAACATCCACGCTTGAAAGTGGTCCACCAAATGAGACCGGAATCTGTGGACAGCTTCAGGGAGGGTGGGGATAGATCCAGCGATGGCATCCAAGACAATCGTGTGGATAGTCCACATGGCGATTGCAACCACCAGAGCACAGAGGGAGGGTGGGAGGGGGAGGCCATTGATGAAGCAAACATATCTCTTGACAGACTGAAGGGATGCGTTTGATCCTGGCCTAGCAGACGTTGGACTTCGCGCCATATCACTTTAGAGGTGGGGCACTTCTCCAGGCGGTGGAACAGCGTTCCATACTGGCCACACACGACACAGGATGAGTGTAAAGCGTTAGAGCGCTCAGCTGTATGATACACCCGCCTCAGGCAGCGCCACACATGGGAGCGGACTTGAGGCTGCAACAGAGGATGGTGTGCGTAGTTCCATATAGTCTTTTGGGTCTCAGTGGAATAAGGGATGTCCATCATGTCCAGGTAGTCCACCCTGGATAGGACTTGGGGTCGAATGGGGATCACGCCATCATGGATGGGTACCCCTGTACCTCTTGTGTGAACTGAGGAGAGGGGCGGCCTCTTTGGGTTGTATGTCCACTAATACGAATTCTCCACTCTGCGCTTCGCATGGAGAGTAGGATTCGTTTGTAGTGGGTTTTAGTCCCGTGAAGACCTGTGGCCGATGTGTGTAATGCGAGGTATTTCATCAGGGAGTGGGGGTTTGATGGATTATTGAGGCCCAAGGCTTGGGAGAAGTTGGAGCAGGCTGCGCAGGACCAGTGTTGGGATGGGAGTGTAGGAGCAGTGACGGCCGCGATCCAGGTGCCCAGGATCTTGGCGGCATGGGCTTTGAAGTCAAGCAGGCCCATGCCACCATGATGATGAGGGCCAAACATGACCTCTAGCCGTACTGGTGGAGGGTGGCCTGACCAAAGCCATCCTTGCAGCAAAGCATACAGGGATTTGAAGAAGCTTGGGGAGAAGGGGATGGCGTGGGCTCCGAACCAGACTTTGGATAGGAGCATAGAGTTGGCTAAAACAACCCTGCCAGTAAGGGAAGTAGGGTGGGCTCTGAGAGAGGCGATTTGCTTTGTCACGTTGTCCAGAATACGGCACTCCATTACTGCTGACGTGTATCCGCCTGCCTCCATCCACATGCCCAGATGGCGTACTGGTCCTATGGTAGGACGTGGCACAAAGGGGCGCACCAGTGGAGCGATGTGTGTTGAGTTAGTAAGGCCTGGACGTGGGCGAGCAGATGGGCTGGGTTGGGAACTACTTGCTGGGGCCCAGCAGTTCTGAAACTGACCAAGGAGGATGATTTCAGTTTTGGAGGCGTTCAGTGCCGCATTGCTTACCCGGGAATATTCCTGGATGAGGGCTTCTAGCGCGCGTGCATCTTTGTTATTAGACACCCCCACTATGCAATCATCTGCAAATGCCATCATCTTGACTGGGGTTTGGCCTGGCACATGGACCCCAGTGAGGTGGGCATTCACATTTCGAAGTAGTGGGTCAAGGCTGAAGTTGTATAAGAGTGGGCTGAGGGGGTCCCCTTGTCGAAGGCCCCTTTGAGGGTGGACTACTTTCATTAGGAAGCCTGGGCCACGCACTGCCATTGTTGCAGATTCCGTGAGCAGCATCACCCAGTTAATGAAGTGGGGGGGGTAGGCGGAATTGATGGAGGCAGGCCCTAAGGTAATCATAGTTTACTCTATCATAGGCCTTTTGTTGGTCCAAGAATACAAGTGCCCCAGAGGCTGTGGACTGACACACATTAGCCACTGAGTGCACGTTATCCCAAATTGACCTTCTGGGGATGAAACCGAATTGTTCTGGGGAGATGGTGGCAGATGCTACAGTCCCTAAACGGTTAGCCATGATTTTGGTTAAAATTTTGGTGTCTGTGTTTGTTAGAGAAATGGGGTGGCAGTTGGCTAAGTCAAGCCTATCCCCTTTCTTGAAGAGTGTGACAGTAAAGGCCTCTTGTCCTCCTGGTAGGAGGCGCATTTCCAACAGGCTTTGGTTGAGTGAGGCTAGCAGCAATGGGGATATATATTTAAAATATTTTTTGTAGAACTCATATGGAATGCCATCTGGGCCTGGGCATTTTTGGTTTGGCGCACTGCAAATGGCTGTCCATAATTATTTGGAGTAATTAAATTCATTATTTCCGGATATTGGAAAATGGTGCAGATATGAGCTCGGTCAAGAAATTCCGCCATTTCAGCTGGCTGAATTAGTTTGGCTCAGTATAACTCAGAGTAATATTTTTGCATTTCGATTGCCACTTCAGCCAGTGTGTCCGCAATGGAATTATCCGATCTTTGCACCTGTGTGCAGGCCACGCTCTGGTGTGGTGCAAAATTTTTTTTGAAGAAGTATGCGGTACATTTGTCACCTTTAGTGATGCGTGTGGCCCTGTATTGGACACAAACCCGATGTTTGTGTTGTCTTTCAAGTGCATTGAGGTGGGCGGCTGCCTCCGCCCACTTCCAGCCCCATTCAGGGCTATATCCTGTGGCTGGAATGTTGGACTCCAAGTGGGCCAATTCTGCCAACGCACGCGATATAACTGCCAATGTGGCTCATGAGCGTCTGGAGGAGAGATGGCGATAGTGGCGGATGGTGTCTTCTTTGAAAGTTGCCCATGTGGAAATGGGGTCCGCACAAAACGGTGCAACAAACGATTTTGCCAACGTTGCCTCTTCCACCCACATGGAAAATCCTGGCGACGTGAGCTCAGGGGGGGCGGATTTTGCACCAATGTGGGGCCTTTGCAACTGTGATGGGTAAGTGGTATGTTATTGAGACCAGTCAGTGGTCGGAGAATTCCATTTTCATTGTTTTGAAGTGGGATATGTGGGGTTGGAATTTCGCTGGTGCTAGAATAAGGTCGATGCAGGTAATGGACCTTAATTGGCCATTATGGATGTGGGGACGCGTCATGTTTTTGAGCAGTGGGGCATGTCGTGGCAGCGCATCCCTTAGCCCAAGGGTGGCTTTTAGAACGCGTAGTTCTATGTGACCCTGTGGGGCGTGGGTTGAGGGTGGCCACCGGTCCGTTGGTGAGGTTAGCCAACAGTTCATGTTGCCAACTAGGAAAGAATTGGGGGGTAGCGGGAGGGATTTGACCAACAAGAAAAATTCCCAACGCTCATGTGCACTGTTTGGGGCGTAAATGTTGACGATTGTGTGCGCAACATCAGTCCATGAGAAGGTGACAATGAGCACTTAGCCATTTAGGAATGTTTCTGAAGATGTAAATTTGAAAAAATTGTTTTTCCAAATTAGCACCCCACAGTGCTTTGACCAAAAGGATAGGGATGGTAGGAGCATTGTTTTCCAAGCTTCCTCGGAATCTCGTGGACAGTGGGACTCCTGGATGGCTAGGATATCCACGGGTAAATTGTTTTGTAAAAAACTCAGTTTCCTAGCCTGGGACGGGGAGGCCTTGAGTCCGGCGATATTCAGCATCCCTAGGGTGAAGGTTTCCCCCATCACACCTTAGGTGCGAGGGGGTGGGCCCCCAGGCCCACCAGCCTCTTCCAGGTCCCCACGGGCTTTCACAGCAGCGTGGGTATTAGCAGCAACGCTATTGGGGTTTTTGTTAATTTTTGCAGAAAGAGTCGCGTTGGCTTTGGCCTTTGCTTTTTGTTTTCCCGACGGCGGACAAATTTTTTGTGATGCGGATAAGTTTGGTGCACCGTCAAGTGGGGCAAAATTTTTTTTTGGTTGGGATAGGTCCCAAGTCAGTTTCAACTGGGGCTTAGGTGCAGCGATTAGGTGAGATTGAATCTCCCATCAGATCCTTGGATTGAGTGGCCCGTTTGGCCTGGGCCTCCCAATCTGACTGGGTGATGGTTTCCCGAGTTGCTTCCGCTGCAAAGGTCTCCATGTCCTCCTGGCGTTGTGAGTGTGGGATAATGGTGTTGGCCTTGGCCATTTCCATGGCCGCGGCCCTATGGGCCTGCTTGGCCTTCTTCCGCTCCTGCGGGGATATAGGCTTTACCAATAGGTAGCAGCCTTGTGCTCCCCACGGGAAAGCCTCCTTGGTGCTTGCAGTTGGTTCGTAGTGCGCCTCTCCGCTGGTCATGGCCGCCAAGGGGTGCTCTTGGAATGTGATGCCCTCTTTGATGGGGCATGCGTGCGCTTTATGGCTGAATGCATCACAGTGGGTGCAAATGGGGGGCGCGCTGTCCACGATTACCCAGAATGGGTGGGTGGTATGCCCTGCAATATCAATAAAAGTGGAGTGTGGGATCTGGGTTAGGTCCTTCGTGATCTCCTCAGTTGGGGTCAGAACTATAATGGCTTTGCTGGTGCAGAGGTGTGGCATCAGCGTGAAATGTTGCATTTTGAAAGATTGTATTTCGCCATATATGGCGAGACCATCTTTCAGGTGTTGCTCCAAAATGTCACGTTTTACCGTAGTAGCCAAAAAGTCAAACGTGAGGAAAATTTAGTTTGATTTTGTCCATCTGGTGCGTTTAGTTTCACCGACCTGTTGCCCTTCAGGGAGGTTGACCACTATGCGCACTGCTGCAGCCTTGTCTGCTGCTATTTTGCTTTCAAAACCTAGGTCCAGCCAACCATGCGACATGGAGTGAGGTGCAACATACACCGCAGTCAGGAAAATTTTGTGTACATCTTCACAAAATTTTTCCCATAGGGCTGTTTTTGGATGTCCAGATACACACGGACTCCAAATTCCACCGACAAAAGTGTCTGGGAATGTGGCATGTTGATGTACTGGTTGCATCGTGCTTGCCATGCGAGTATCTCCGGGGAAATTGTGACCACCAGTTTTTTTAGATTTTTTTCTATTCCGCCAGATTCTCTGGGGCGTTTTTGAACGTTAGAGGCCGCGGGCCTTCCGCCTGCTCCTCTTGCCTTGCTTGCCCAACTGCTCCCAGACATGGGCGCAGACTAATCCCCTCTATGAGATTATCAAACTAGATTTAGTCTTGAATTGAATAGGTTGCAAAAGTGTTTGCAACGAGAAAGAAAAGTAATTTAGATATATTTATAACTCCTAGTTATTATATAAACTCTTTAATGTTTCCCATTTATTCTAGTATCAGGACTTTCCTACAGGTCCCATTACTCTACCCTTAAAATCCCTTTTTAGCTCCTTTCATTTTCAGGCATTATAAATAGTGCTTGATTACTCTATATAAAGTACTTCTTTATGCCTATTACTAATAAATTCTTAATTGTAAAGTTTTTTTCTAGGAGTAAACAAGTCATAAGGTCCTCATGAAAGTGAACTCTGAAGCACCCCTTTAAGAAAAACGTGCTGCCAGTGAATCCCTCTGGTGGCCTGACAAAATGGTGCTGTCTGCCAGGTGCTTCTGAGTCGCCCAAGAGCATATATGTTCAGAAAAAGGGTAACAACTTAAAAGCAGCATATCGCTTCCAAAAGCTCTAAAACCCAAAGTCTGATGTGATGGAATTAATTTACAATCTCAAGTTTGGATGTATCAATGGCTATCAGAACTTACTCAACACAGTTCATACCTGCTTACTGAGCTTACCTATAACCTTAAAACAAAACTAAGGGAAAAAGATCTTATACAGATTTATAAGCCTCAACAGAATTCAACTTAATTTGATTGAAAATTATGCCATAATACCAGCTACTCAAATTTTGAACAGAGATTTCTCTAAATCTCTCACCCTCCCTAAAGTTAAACCTTATTATGAGTTAGCTATAAATGTAGTTATAGAAATGCTCCAAAAATACCATACCAAGTTGGACCTATACCAGATCAAAGAACAAAAAGGTCCCCCTCTAATAAATTTAAAGAAAATATAACAACATTAAAGTCAAAGTAGGAACTTCTCAGAAAACTAGAACATCCTATTAAAAAAGAAGATCAAAGCTTTTTAAACCCTAAACCTGAATCTAACGGAGAAAAAAGGGATTTGACCAAAGAGGGAAATAAATCAATACTTTATGCTGAGTATCCAGATGTAGAGCATCTATCTCACATAAATTTTTTAGAAAGTCTTAACTTGTATTGTGAGGATTTTGATGATGATGATGACCTATGCTATGCACTAAATCCACCTTATTGTCTTTAGCAATCAAATGGAGGCTATTCTTCAAGTCATTCCAAAGGAGAATTAACCACATCAAATTATGTCTCCAATCAAAATTCCCAAATCACAACAATTTTATAATATCCTGTTTATAGGTGCCCCACAAAATGAACCAAATGATAAGGCTAATGAAACTCTAGATATCTCTACCAACCCACATGACTCACAGAAAAAAATGAATCTTATTGGCTGTTCAGAGTTAAAAGTGCCAAATATAAATTTGGATGAGCATCATCTGAGCAAATGGACCAATCAAGTTGGGCCAACAAGTCGAGAACTAGCTTCCAAGTTTGATGAAGGCAACAAACCTCAAGAATTTAAGGAAGAATCAAGAACAATTGGTGTGATGATGTGACTAAAGCACCAGACAAAATACCTGGGACTTACCTTTTGAAAGCAGTGACAAGCTCAATGACTCCCTCTGGTAAGTCTAATGCTTGTTGACTTCAATGGCTCCCTTAGGGATCAGCCAGATATTATTAAGCTAAAGTATCAAGATTACCTGGTTCAGCTCTCTGCTTGGAATAGCACTGATTCTGACAAAAACAAGGGTTCTGACAAAGTGAAGCTCAAGGAGCCAGCTGAAGTTACCTCTGGCACTAATGCTAACCATGTCAAGGAAGAGTCAACGTGTGCCAGTCACAAACGTGTTACACCTGAGAATAACTTTAAGACCAAAAATTGCGCTTCCCAAACAAGCAACCTGCCTGAGCAAGTCCATGCAATATTTTTCAGGATCACAGGTTAGTACCATGGATCCTTTTTATTGTTTGAGGGTTAGATGACCCAAAGTTTGAGGGTGTTGGTTTCTTACCAGGGTTGCCTCTCATAGGTTGAGTAGTCTTTTTTAATTCAGATAACAAGTCTGGTGTGGTAAATTCCAAATAATTACAATATTTACTTAAAAATGTGAAAAGGGGAGAAAAAGCGTAAAGTTTATTAATCTATACCCACTTTTTAAAAGAAATTAAGGAATTTGATCAGGTGACCATTTAAGCCATCCAAGCCTAGATCTAATAGATAAAAAATCAGGGATTTGGTACAAGCCCCAATTAAAATAGTCAATCTGATAGAGCTCACCTCATAGCTTGGGTTTGAACCCTGACGTTGTATGACTCTGAAAAACAGGATTCTGGTGTATTGGTCGTGGTTGATCACCAATTTTGATAATAGTAAACTTTTGTCAGGTATGATGCCCAACAGTAGTTTGGGCTTGTGGGTTGAATCAAGATGGATTGCTGACCTTGATAGCTGTCAATTTCATTAGGGATTATCCCTGACAGAATTGTGGGCATTGTGGTTGGTTCAGAATTGATTCCCATTATCCTATGTATCTGAATCCATTTGTTCAGGTGGTAATCCCAACAATACCCCTGTAAAAATTTGCTCTAAGTTGATTATTGGCTGTCAACCCAGTAACCTTTTTACTGCACAGGTTTGATTTCCTCATGCCTTCATCTCGTTGTGTAAAATGTATTATACATCAATAATAGTATGGAGACTATTATCTGTAGTTGAGATTGAACTATTATTTGGCCTAACGCTCAGCCAATATTTTTGATTAAATACTCTGTAAGTTGTACTCATAGGGATTCATTCCCTATACTCTTGTCCACCCAACCTTCATTAAGATACCCCAGTGACAGTCTCTCTCGGCCCAACACACAGTCAGCAGCTATACCTGATTGTGGTTCCTTCATCTTTAGATCCCCACTCGGATCTTTACTCTTCTCTCTGAGAATCTTCTAATTATTTCCTTCTGCAATAATATCCTTGAGATAGAACAACACAATAGAAGCTGATAGTCTAACTATACACTGAATCGATAATATAATGTAGATAATGCTTTTCTTGTCACTGTTTTAGTAAATACTGCTTTTCTTTAAATTCTGACTTCCCACCATACAAGGATCTTGGTCCACCTGACTGATTAAATCCTTGTCACCTGTATCAACCCCAGGATGGGTGAAACCAAATGGAAAGTCGCTGATCTGTATCTATTCCAAAATGCTGTTTTTTATTGTAGTAAATCCTAGGGAAATATATAGTAGGGGATTCAGCTGTCTAACCTCAGTTAACTCTTTTTGATGAAATGGCAGCCGTTGCCATTGAATCACCCTTATTTGTCTTGGCAGCGATGGTCTTCCCCATCCTGAATAGGATTCTGTCATTGGACATCCTTGAGACCTCAAATGGAAAGAGTCAGAAAACGTGTCCCTAATGTTTTCCTCTTGATCCAAGTGAACCAACCATAATTGGCTAGCGACCTACTTAGGTAATGGGACTTATTCCCCATCATGGCAGGTCACTTCACCAGCTGATTGATTCGTTAGTTGCAGGTGGCATCACTCGCCTCACAACTCGCTATTCATTCCCAACCAGCTGGTGATGAAACCCAACTAATCCCAATTGGTACATCTGATAGTTAACTACTATCAGATGCCCTTATTTCGTCAACAACTCCATCCAATGAGATCTTAAGTATTCATCCAGATCAATCCCTGACAGATACAACCAGGCGAATATCTCAAAATCCCCCAAACATAATCCTTCCAAAACTCAGTAAAACTGATTTCTGATTCACTTCACCTAATGAATTTTCCCCTAGCGATACCAGGTAATCTAGCAGGCTGGGAATATGGGAAAAAATCCCAACACATCCCCCTCTTGCCTAGATTTTCAGCGAGAAAAGGACTGGGGCATGATAACACCACTTCAGACACCTGGTCAAATACTTCATTGGTTCAAGTGGATTACACTCGTCAATACTCAATGCTGCTCAGGATGACCTTCATCATATGGCATTCTTCCTCTTCCTCCTCGCTACTGCCTTCTCAGAGCGCGGTCCCCATGACCTTCTGTCATGCCTGGCTGATCAATTTACTCATGACAATATTATTCCCAGGATCCGTTTTCCCCCCATCATGGTATATGACCTGCTGTCATATTCAGGATTCTTGGTCCAGTGTCCTTGAATTCCTGATTTTCTCCTTGTCCTAGACAGGAGACTCTTGCCGTTAATGTTCATTTTGTGGCTTGATTAGGAATACTTATTTCTTTGTACGCCTTTGTTATTTTGCTCATAACCTCTTGGCTGTAAGTCATTCCTAATTCTTCCCTTGTAGAGCTTATCTCATTAATTTTGAGATTAATTTACCCAAAATTGGAGCCTAATGGATTATAGAGTGCATAATGTCAACTTCTATATAAGTCTGACATCCCCCTCTCAAACAGCTCATATGTCAAATTCCAAATCTTGCTACTAGCAGCTCCTCAATAGTCTGTCTGATATAGACCTCCACCTCTTCCAGAAGATGAGTCAGGATGCTCGACAGAACCTCTTTTATGGTCCTTCCAGGACTCATATGCCTAGTCTGGCGCAAGCAGCTAGTCCTTCCATCAAAATTACTGGAAATGGTAACTAATCCCTCCAAAACCAGGCTGGCCATCACTTTGAACAACTCTCAGCCAACTTTTCCTCTACAGTCAATCCCAGAGTTGGAATTTAAAACCCTCATGGATTTGGCTAACTTTGCTGATGCTCCAAACATCATCATAGATGCTCCAGAGATTATGCCGTTTGCTCTGAAACATTCATTTCTGGCTGGGTTGGACTTGCTCCCTGAGTTCCTCTTCTGACTCAGTCAATTTTACAAACCTGCTGTTCTGGTTTCTGAGATCTCAATCAGTAACATCATACACTTCAAGCTCCCCTACGCTGAACTCTGGACCCAAGTCACCAAGGCTTTAATGTTAGCACTAAATCCCTATGATCTTGATAACCTTCTGGATCAGGATACTGCCACATATGCTCTTCGATTTTCTGGGCAAGTTCTTAGAAGTTGGTCCACAAAGCTTCCAGCCTTGCCTGGTTCCACCGTTTGTTCAGCTTTAGCTTCTGTGAAGCCTGTAGTCACCTCTTTCAGGATGCAATCCGCTCTCTGCATGACTATCTCTTCTCCAGAGCTTCCCATCAGTATCTTCTGCTGATGGCATTGATAGGGGGCATGATTCAGCAACCCCCATCGAGTATTCCTTCTTTGTTGCCAGCCCACATGTCAGGTGTCCCTGATGAAGCCCATTGGCAGGCGCTCAGGACAAATCTTCTGGCTCCAGTGCCATATCAGGATTACTTGGGGCTATTCACCAATTGTCTCTTTTTATACTGCTGCTTTCCTCCCCGCTCTGGGGTTTCACAATTGGCTTCCTCCAACATCTCATTTTCCCTTCCCCTAGTCACTTTTTCTCAGAGCTCAGCATCCGCTAAACAAACATGGTTTCATGTAGGTATTACCCTCACAAGCATCTGATCACATACAATTTTGACGGGCTGTTTATTCCTACCATGATCCATCCTCCCTCCCCCAAGAGGTGACATAGGCGGAATCATCCCTGTAATGAGGATGATCAATAAAAATAAAAATATATAAAAATATATCGGCTTTTTTATCTATGTGGTTTATAATTTTTTTCCAATATTTTTATCAATTTTTTATCTTTATTCTTCTTTTTTCCTATGGGACTTGACCTTGTTTTGGTTCAGTAGTCCATCTTTTCCCCCAAACTGGGTCCTGGGTACTTAAACCTGCCAGTTTTCCATGGTTCAGAGGTCCTTTTTTCGGACTTAACCATCTAGATTGGTTCAGAGGTCCTTTTTTCAGACTTGACCTGATCATTAGGACATATCCAACCTAATGGTTCATCGGTCCTTTGAGAAACTCTTTTATTTTTTTCATTGATCCAACGCTTTAGATACTTAGCATGGACTCAATTTACAACTCTTCCATCAAAGAGATTCTTGATGGAGTAAGCATCAGTTGCCATCTTGGTGATTACTTCAAACAGACCCAACCACAATGCATCTAATTTTTTTCGTCCAAAACCATGCATATCACAATAGGCAACTCTTTCCCCTATTCAATATTCTTCTAATTCCGGTTGGTTCTTGTCATCTGTTGATTTCGCTCGTATCATTCTCTTCAAGGCTATATGAATGCTTGCAATTAAGTATTCATCAGAATACTCGTCAGTCAGTTCAAGTATTGCTTGGTACTCATCCCTGACGTAGGTTCCACCACCAAATATAAAAAATGGCGGCAACGCGGCCTTTCTTTCATATAATAATTCAAACAGCATCTTTCCTGTCGCCATATGGTGACTAATGTTGTAGGCTGACATCACTGAACTTAGGCACATTCCCCACATGGAAGTTCTCCATGAGACTAGCTTCCTCAGCGTCATGGCCAGCGTCCCATTGACTCGTTCTACCAGTCCGTTTGTCTCTGGCTGGTATGGTACTGACATGACTCCTCGTATCTCCATTATTTCAATTAATACCAGGATCACATGAGACATGAAGTCAGTCCCATTGTTGCTCAGCAGGACCTGCGGAAATCCATGCTGGTAGACCACTTGATTCAGGATGAATCTCGCAGTACTAGTAGCATCTACTCTGGTTAGGGCCTTCATCTCGACTCATCTCATCAGATGGTTGATGGCAACTATGATGTACTGACTCCCCCTTTGATCATCGTCAGCAGTCCCATCATGTCAATGGACACCATGTGCCAGGCAAATCCAGAGAGGACCAGTCAGTATCCAGTTGTATTATTGTGTGGTTTGTGAGTCTGGCACTCCACGCAACAAGCCAGATGGTCCATGACATAATAATTGATCAATTCCAAATAAAATTCTGGTGAATATGGTCGGTTGTTTTCCTCAGGCCTTCATGCCTGACAAACTTGTGAGCTGCTTGTACTATCGCTTCTCTTTCTGACAGTTTTGGGAATAATAGCCACTTACCGTTGATCATCTTATATACTTTTCCATCCATAGTCTCGGTGTTTTCCATCACTTTCTGAAGCGCACCTTGGATTTCTTGGGGCTCATCCTCAATTATTCCTTCTACCATTCTCTGAGATAGTTTAACCACCTGCGGGTATACCAACTGGACCATTGGCAACTGCAATAAGCCATCTGCGTTCTGATGAGAAGCCCCCGCTCAGTGGACTATCTTATAATTGTAAGCCTGAAGCTTAAGTGCCCATTGGGCCAGTCATCCTTCTGGTTCTCTTAGATTATGCAGCCAACGCAGCAAAGAGTGGTCCGTTACCACCTTAAAGTGCGTTCAGTGGACATACACCAGAAACTGCTTGCATGCATATATGAATGCAAGGCATTCTTGTTCAGTCACAGTGTAGTTCCTCTCAGCGGCTGAGAGTGTCCAGCTCACATATGCCACCGGATGTTCATCCCCAAGTTTGTTTACTTGGCTCAGTATGGCACCAATCACTGTCAATGAAGCATCAGTTTAAATGATAAATTCCCGATTGAAATTTGGATGTTTCAGAATTGGTGAATCTATCATATACTGGCATAACTCATCGAAGGAGTCCTGGGCCTCTTCATTCCATACAAATCCTTTTTTTGGATTTTTTAATAAATGGAATAAAGGCTTGATTATTTGGGCGAAGTCCCAAATAAATCTTCTATAGCATCCAACCATCCCAAGGAATACTTGGATGTCTCAGACACTCTTTGGTACAGCCATACGCTCTATAGCTGCTATCTTTTAAATTGATAGCTGCAATCCACTTGAGTTGATTACAAAACCCAGGTATTCCAACTCTTTCTTGAAGAATTGCCACTTCCTTGGCTTGATCTTCAGGTTACCCTGGACAGTCGCTTAAAACTTCTTCCAAGTGGTGCAAGTGATAAGTAAACGTTCTACTGAACACATTGATATTATCCAGATATACCAGGATGCACGACAACTTCAAGTCGCTTAGTATCGCATCCATGGCTCTCTGAAACGTTGCAGGCGCATTGCAAAGACCCTGGGGCAGAGAATCAGTTAATATAGCCCCTGCGCAGTAATGATCGCGCATTTTTATTGGTCTTCCTTTGGCAAGTTAATCTGCCAATATCCCAAAATTAGATCCATCACGGAGAAACACTTCGCTTCTCCTAAACAATCCAGCGTATTGTCAATCCTCAGTAGGGGATATGAATCCTTCTTCATAATTTTGTTCAGCCTTTGGTAATCAATCACCACCTGGTTCGATCCATCCTTCTTCATCATGATCAGAATTGGACTCACCCAGGGACTTGATGATGGAACTAGAAGCACATGCTTCACTAGTTTGCTGATTTCATCCTCCACTACCGCTTCAGCGGCTTTCAATCTTCAGATTGGTCTCATCCTTATCAGTAAATTTTCCCCAGTGTTGACCTTGTGAATTACATCTCGTGCACATCCCAAATCGTGGTCATCCTGAGCAAACACATCCCAATATTTCTTGAATAGTTCAAGCACTTCATCCTGCTGGCCTTCTGGCAGATCAGCGAGCTGCTCCTGATCAACCAATAAATTGATCCTTTTATCTACCCTGGCTGATAATTTCATCTCATTGAGGGTGGAATTTCCTCCGTTTGTCCATCAGGATTTCTTTTTGCTTCTTAGGTTTGAAACTCTTAGACCATAAAATCGATATCTTAATATTTTATATATTTTTTGTATTTTTCTTTTGAAATGGGACTTGCAACCTACAAAAAGGCTCAGAGTTCCTTCTTTTCCCCTTAATCCAAACTGGGTCATGGGTACCTAAACCTACCAGTTATCATGGTTTAAAATCTTATTCTCTTAAGATTTAACCAACCATTTGGTTCAGTGGTCCTCTTCTAGGACTTGACCAAAATCTCAGGGCATAACCATCCAATGGTTCAGAGGTCCGATGGGAACATTGCAACTATTTTTTTCTTAGGCCCAATACTTCGAATTAGTATTGACCTTTCTCACTATATGACCAGCAGCTCTGTTTCTTCACATATAGGCTATAATTGCCGACTTTTGGCAATTCTCCTGAATATTAGGCCTTTAATACCGACTGGAAATTCGTCCAACAGGCCCTGATTTGATCTCTTATTTTGGCAACTGATGCTTTTGGATCTTTGTATCTCATCAGCCAACAGTTTTGTCTGAGTGTCCAGATCGTTTTTCTCCTGAAAACGATTTTCAGCCTTCATGGCTATCCTTAATTACACAGGTCATTCTGGCCTCGTTAGATTCATCCAATTTCTCCTGAATTGATGAACTCGTCTCCAGAAACTTCTGATCAGTGATTGAGTGTTATTGACTTAAATGATTTTCTCCACTGTCATGGATTAATCATTTCCTTTTTTGCCTTCATCTCTTCATTGGTATGGCAATCCAATTCTCCAGATTTATTGCTTCCTATTTCATCCAATGCCTCATCTAAACACTTTTTCTTCAGGACTGTTTGAAGTGGATCCAATTTCAACCTTAATTGACCCTGCTTTTCCTCAGAACTATTTCCAGTGGGCCCAATTCCAACCCAAGTTGGCCCTGCTGATACTCTTCATCTCAAGTAGATGTCCGGTGGAACTGGTTTCCTTACAACTCTAGATAGTTCCATATCTAGGCTGCAATTCCTTTTCCCTGAACTTGAGTATCTTTATTTTGCTTCACTTGGAACTCCACTGCTGATTTGGGTGAACGTCAATGAACGTGATACTCTCCACGTTTGATCTTCGTTACTTCCTTCAGTAACTTATTTTCAAAATTAGAAACATCTTCATAAAACATCATTTTATATATTCTCCAACTCAAATACCACCTGTAGTGAGCACCAAATTGTAAAAATATACTCTAGGTTGATTATCAGCCATCAACCCAGTAACCTTTTTATTGCACAGGTTTAATTTCCTCATGCCTTCATCATGTTGTGTAGAATGTATTATGAATTGATAATAGTATGGAGACTATTATACATAGTTGAGATTGAACTACTATTTGGCCCAACGCTTGGCCAAAATTTCTGATTAAATACTCTGTAAGTCATACTTGTAGGGATTCATTCCCTATACTCTTGTCCACATAATCTTTGTAAGATACCCTGGTGACAATCTCTCTCGGCCCAACACACAGTCAGCAGCTATCCCTGATTGTGGTTCCTTCATCTCTAGATCCCCACTCGGATCTTTACTCTTCTCTCTGAGAATCTTCCAATTATTGCCTTCTGCAATAATATCCTTGAGATAGAACAACACAATAGAAGCTAATAGTCTAACTATACACTGAATCGATAATATAATGTAGATAATGCTTTTCTTATTATTGTTTTTTGTAAATACTGTTTTTCTTTATCTTCTGACTTCCTGCCATACAAGGATCTTGGTTCACCTGACTGATTAAATCCTTGTCACCTGTATCAACCCCAGGATGGGTGAAACCAAATGGAAAGTCGCTGATCTGTATCTATTCCAAAATACTGTTTTTTATTGTAGTAAATCCTAGGGAAATATATAGTAGGGGATTAAGCTGTCTAACCTCAGTTAACTCTTTTTGATGAAATGGCAGCCGTTGCCATTGAATCACCCTTCTTTGTCTTGGCAGCGATGGTCTTCCCCATCCTGAATAGGATTCTGTCATTGGACATCCTTGAGACCTCAAATTGGAAAGAGTCAGAAAACGTGTCCTTAACGTTTTCCTCTTGATCCAAGCGAACCAACCATAATTGGCTAGCAACCTGCTTAGGTAGTAGGACTTATTACCCATTATGGCAGGTCACTTCACCAATTAATTGATTTTATGGTTGCAGATGGCATCACTCGCCTCACAACTCACTATTCATTCCCAATCAGTCAGTGATGAAACCTGACCGATTCCAATCAGTACACATGATAGTTAATCACTACCAGATGCCCCTATTTTGTCACCAACTCTGCCCCTTGAGATCCTAATTATTCATCTGGATCAACCCCTGACGGTTATGATTAGGCGAATGTCTCAAAATCCCTCAAACATTATTCTTCTGAAACTAGGGCCAACTGATTTCCAAATCACTTCGCCTTAGGGAATTTTCCCCTAGCAATAACAGGTAATCTATCAGGCTGGGAATATGGGCAAAAATCCCAACAAATCTCCTCTAGATCTTGGTGCAGGGGGAAAATGGATGGAGAAAACAACTTTGTATGTAGTAGACAACTGTGTCCTGAACAATTCCTATGATTGAGTGTTCATTTCCTCTTCTATAAATGACTTGATAGGGCCCTGACAAGTGGGTACCCAGTTTATGATCATGACCTCCAGGCTGGTGATGGTAAAATAGGACGAGGTCACCTGGTTGGAAGGTTTATAGGGGATCATGCTTATTTTTAAATCTAGCAGTTTCTCTACTGGTTGTGGCGGACAAGTTTTCAGCAGCCAGGGCTTGAAGTCTTATGATTTCATTTGCAATACTTTGCATAGAGACCTTGGGAGCTTCAGGAGAAGCTTGGTCAAGCATCACCTGGACTATGGAAGGAAGATGGAGATTTCTGCCATACAACGCTTGGAATGGTAACATTTTAGTAATTCAATGGTAACTGATCCAATAGGCCATAATTGCACTAGAAAATATTGGAGCCAATTGAGGGGGTCAGTTATAGCCATTTTCTGAAGGGTTGCAGTTAAAGTGTTATTTACCCACTCTACCATTCCGTTTGTTGCAGGATGGTAGGGGGTGGAGAAAACCTTAGTGGTTCCCATCAGGTCAGCTAAATCTTTCACTGGCGTCAGGCGGAAATTTTTTACATTATTGGAGAGAATGATGTTAGTGCATCCATGATGGGTAATAATCCTATTATACAAAAACGTAGCGGTGGTTTTTACCAAAGTAGTGGGAAGTGATACGGCTTTGATCCACTTAGTTATATGGTCTATGGGTAGTATGAGGAACCGATGTTCATTGGAGGCTCTAGGAAGTTGTCCTACAACATTAATGCTAATGGTATGGATTGGTTCACAAGGTGGGACCACTGGATGTTGAGAGTGAGGATTAGGTCCTACTTGGTTTTTACATACCAGACAGGACTCCAATACATCCTGGATAGAAACAAGAATCCCCTCTAATAACATTGAGTTCCTAACCACATATAAGTTTTCTGAATTACCCATGGCCAACTTGCCAATGTCCCTCTAATATGACGTCAGTTCAAGCTGAGGTTCTTACATAAGGCACCCATTGATTTGACACAAGTTTACAAAATTGTTCGTTCTTGATTTAGACATTTGCGATCTTTTCACTAATTTCTACCGGAGGGCTGGGGATTCATTCTTCCATAACTGTGGTTAAAAAGGAGGTTGTAGAGTCGATCCTCTTCAGAGTCAGTTATAGTTAAAATGGGAAGCTGAGATAAGCAATCTGCATTTTGTTGGATTGGCCCTGGTTAGTGGATAATGGAAAAATCGTAAATTTGAAATTTATAACGCCCACTGGTCTAATCTCCCATCAGGGTCCTTCATTTGCTGTAGCCAATGTAAGGAAGAATGATCTGTTATGATGGTAAAATGCTTCCCATATAAATAAGGTCAGAAATTCTTAACGGCTAGTAAGACCGCAAAAAATTTTCATTCTGTAATGCTATAATTACGTTCAGCTTTAGATAAGGTCTTGCTGTAGTAGGCGATAGGATGGTCCACTAAGTTCTTATCATGCTGAGATAGTATGGCTCTAATGGCAATATCACTGGCATCAGTAAAGATGAGGAAAGGTTTATCAAAATTTGGATGAATAAGTAATAGAGAGTGGGATAGAAACGCGTAGCAGGTCAAAGGCCTACTGTTGCTCTTCTTTCCATTGAAAGGGTATTTTTTTCTTTAGTAGATATACCAGAAGCTCGGAGGTGTCTGCAGATTGGGAAATAAATTAACAATAATAACCCACCATTCTTAGGAAAAACTTGTACATCTCGTAGGTATCTAGGGGAGTCGTCTTAGCAATAGCCAAGACCTTATCATCCGTTGGATCTTCTGGCTTTACTGACCTTATGACTCAAAAGGTCCATCTCACTCTGGAAGAAAGAGCATTTTGATGGCTTTAGTTTTAATGACAATTTCCATAACCGCTGAGACTTGCCTGAGGTGATCTAAATGTTCAGTAAATGTTCTTGAAAAAACGGTAACATTGTCAAGATAAAATAGTACGCAGGAGGATTTTAAATCACCTAGTAGTTCATCCATAGCGCGTTGGAAGGTTTAGGGGAGTTTTATAACCCCTGAGGCATTTGATTGGGCTTTGTAGTCCTTCACTTGTGATGAGAGCACATTTTGCCCAACCTCAGGTGACAAATCTACTTGCCAGTATCCACTGGTGAGATCCATAGTGGACAAATAGGAGACCCTGACATTAAGCATAATGAGTTGTCTTTATGCGGCATGGGGTATCTATCTTTGCAAGTGATAGATTTGAGGCAGCGATAATCCATAAAACCTGATGGCCACTGTAATGGATGGTATTAATACATTTGTTGCATTTTGATTTGGGTTTGTATTTTCCAAATATGAATCAAACCGTTTAAAAAGATTTTTGGTGTTTGTCAGGTTCAGGCGCTGGGTTGTGCCTCGCCTGAATTATTGATTAGGCTCTTGCAAGCCTAATCAATGGTTTAGGTGAGGCCCTAGAAGGGCGACCTTTAAGGTTGAGCCCGCACAATTCCAAACTTCATTTGGAATTCTTTCTCTCTCTTTCTCTCTGGTGGCCTCGGGGCTGCCCTTACCTTATCTTACCTGATGATCCGCGCACAACAAGTTTTTGTCGCATCAACAAAAACTTGGGTTTTTGGGGTTTGATCTCCCTCAAATATCCTGTCTTTTCCTTGGTGTGTTCGCGGCATCAGATTATTGGGATCCTGTTTGTCAGCAACTTTTTATTTGATAATAAATCAAATAAGGGTAATTCTGGGGTTTACAACCTCGCTTACCTATTTCATCTTTTTCTTGCTTCAAATTTCCCTAATTCTGAGAAATACTACCTCGAGAGTCCAGCTCACACTGGACGTTTGGTGTGAATTGCATCAAACCTAAAGTAAGATGGCGATCAGAAACTGGGACGTTTATGACCGTTACAGCCATTATCCTTTTTTCAAATTAATAAGAGTGGGGAAGCCCATGGACTTTTGGAAGGCACAAGTAGCCCGGCCTCCAACAGTTACTGTAACTCTAAGGCCACTTGAAGTTCCTTGACTTTATTTTTGGTATGGTCAGGATTTAAATGGAGGGTGATTCTTCGTTTTTGATTTGATGTATTACCCCAGACATTTTCCCATAGTCACTTGGTCCCAAGGAAAAAAATATCGCCATATTCCTCAAGGAGGTGTTTGACATCTTGGCGTTCATTTGAGCTAAGATTATCCCCAATTCTACTATCAACCAAAGCTATTGTGTGGGGGATTGAATTCTAAATCCTGTAATGATCCAAAGCAACTCACATCGGCTATATTCTAAACAGGATATAGTTTTACATAAGTGATAGGGGCATGCTGAGGGACCTGGAGAGTTTTAGTGGATAAATTTCCTATTAAAAGAGAGATAGATTTTCTGTAGGCTGGATCCAAAATCCTCAGGCAGGTCGGTGCTTCCTTGATGGAAGGGTTGGGTTAACTAAGCTTCAATATTTGATCAGGAGGGGTAAAATCTGGATCCCTGTATCTACAATAACTTGTGAGCCTGAGGGTATTGTTGTAGAATGAGGGGCATACAGAGGGATTCTCACTTTGGCATCCACAGCCTCTGGGGGTAAATAGTTTTTTCCCCTAAGACTTGGTACTTGTTTTTGCAGATGGAGGATGGGTATTTGAGGAAACAATTTCATTTTTAGGGGGTCCTTTCTTTTTGACAGGGAGTTTGAATATTAATGGAATCTGATAACCTAGTATGGATGTGTATTTTTCCTTGTGGTTGATGATGAAATAAACTTCCGCATCAATTGGATCCCAATAAGCAACTCATAGCTATCATTTTCTAGCGTAATGGCAGGGGAAGTAATTAATAAATTCTTAAAACGAAGGGGTAAAGCAGAATAGGCTTCTATCGCCTTGGTAGACTGACTACCTGCCATCCCATATTTGGCTTTATGAATTAGATTGAGAGCCATTTTTATCTTTTGGATAAGTCAGGAGAAAATAACATTAACCAGAGAACCAGTGTCAATTATCTCCAGGACTTTAAACTTATGGATTACTACTTTGACCTGAACCACTGATGATCCAAAAGGGGATTAATAGCTAATAGACTATCTTTAGGGATTTGCAGTGAAGCAAGCAGAGGATTCTGCTGTGGCCAAGCTCGGGGTTGTTCAATACATTTAAAGGGTTTATCTGCCAATGCTTAACTTTCTATAGAGAGTTGACCACCAAAATTTTGTTTGGGTAACTGACCAACATAAAAGTAAGAAATCTGGAGGTTATTTCCTTGAATATACAGAGGAACTTCAACTTCTGACATGGCAGCTAACACAAAACAACTGGAAGTACTGGGGATGCATCTTGAACTAGAACAAGGGTCTTGAGGCACTTTGGTTTCCATCAGCATAGGGAGCCTCTTTCCCTATACTGTCTGATCTTTTGCTGACTTATGTTGAAAGATGTGGCAGTCGGCTATAGCTTGGTTGTTTCTTCTACAATGAGTGCAGTATAATTCAGGTGTAGGCGAATTGGGGGTGTAACGGCCAATAATTGGGATTGGGGCTTATTGTTGTTAAGATGAGATGGCCCTAAAGGTTTATGTAGTTTAGCCAGGATTTCCAATATAGCCTCTATAATGTGGAGGAGGGACGTTAAGTTAGACTTCACCGCTTTAATATAAAGTAAGATATTAGGCATATGTTTAAATGCCTAAAATGCAGCGGTAATGTTATCATCTAACGTAAGAAGATTCCCTGCAACCAGTGTTTGAGCCTCAAGGTAAAAATGGTGGGCGAATTCACTGATAGTTTCCCCTTGACTAAGGCTGATACCCATAAAGATTTGTTTTTGGTTAGTTAAGGTTAAGTCACTCCCAAATTCCCAAAGCAAAGCAGTTTTGGCATCAGTCCATGTACAGAATTGCATCAGATGGTAGACCATAATGTATTGAGCCATACAGCTAAGACAGTTAGTCAAATGTTTGAGTTGGTGATGGTCATTTGCTTCCTCCATAGACCTTTCATAGCAGTATAAGAAAGAGAAAATGCTTCCCTCTCCAGGGACATATTTCTTCTATGAAAAAAGGTTTAAACGTACCACTTGGGGAGTTGAAGGATGAACGACATGAACTGATATGGGAACAGCGCTTTCCCCAAATAATGAGGCGGTATCTCAGGAATACGCTTGAGGTTGGAGCGCATCTACATGTCTCTGCAGATCGTTAAGATCGTCAACTATGAGATCTACTCATTTGTGAGTGGCATTGAGAGCCAATTTTGTTGTGACGAGTCGGTTTAATTGGTGTACTTCATTTTTTAGAGAAGTATTAGCTTCTTGGAGGTCGAGTTGAGGTTGTTCAGTAATGATCACTCATTGCTACAATCCATGTACCAAAACAGGTAGGGTGGCTAAGGTCCCAAGGCGTTCATGATGAACAGGTAAGGAAACTTCGGGAGAGAGGGGAACTCCATCCTGAATAAGCTGGTCTCCTAGGGTACGCGTCCTAATTAAACTTCAAGCTTTTTTATTTATAGGATTAAGGCTTAAAGGCGTTCATTGGGGATTCTAGGGTCACCACTGGGTCCTGGAGGACCTCTGGGCCCAGGGGGTCCCCTTCCTCCATCTTGCCCATCATGACCAGGGGGTCCTCTTTCACCATCCTGTCCGTCACAACCAGGGGTCCTTGCTCATCTTCATGGCCATCATAACCGGGAGGTCCACGCTCACCAGGACCTCCTTGAAACCCAGAGTTATAGAAACTTTTCTGGCCTTCTACTTAATTCGTAGATCATTTCCTCCAAGGTTTGGAGGCGTTCATCAATAGAAGTGATAAAGTTATCAAACTCAGAGCATACTTCATGGGTACAATCTACAACTTGATTATGGATAACAACCTCTAGTTGATTAAAACGAGTTGTGAGTTCCGTTCAATTTAAACTCATGACTCCTTGATTCAAACGGGTGAGCAAATCTTGTATTTCATTAATAAACTGCCAAATTTTCCACAAAGTGGTTTGGTTTTCATTGCAACTGGAAGGCATATTGATAGAGTTGGATGAGATGCAAGTATATGGTCTTAAATATCTGCAAGTGGTTGAGTAATTCATGATGATGAAACCCCACTATTTGAAGTAAATGGTATAAAGTAGGATGAACAAATTGATGCAGGTAGCTTTCCGTACGTCCAGCTCCAACTTATTCTATATCCAGCAAAGAACTTTGGACTAAGTTCATCATAGGGGCTGGCACAGCAAGAGTCTTCTTCTACTGGCTTGGCCCCAAGGATGAAGGCCCCAGATAAGAGGAGCTGGAGGGCCTTTGCGAAGTCAGACAGATGTAAGCTATATTGGCTATTGGATGGAGCATGGAGGGTTACTTCCATAGAAGTGGGAAAAAGAACATTGCATTTTTTCATGGTATCCCCAACCTTCATGTTAATTGCCCAGTTACTGAGATGGGTGTCTTCACAATCTGAGGAGTTTTACAAACCAGAATCGTTATTATCCATAATTGCTTTTGTTGTTTATTTTTTATATTTTTACTGCAAACTCAGGGTGCAACCTGGAAGGGAGCACCAGTTATGTCAGGATCACAGGTTAGTACCATGGATCCTTTTTATTGTCTGAGGGCTGGATGACTTGAAGTTTGAGTATGTTAATTTCTTACCAGGATTGCCTCTCCTGGTTGAGAAGATTTGTTTTATACAGATAACAAGTCTGGTATGGTAAATTCCAAATAATTTCAATTTTTACTTAAAATTTGCAAAAAGGGGAGAAGTAGCATAAATTTTATTATTCTATACCAACTTTTTAGAGAAAATTGAGGAATTTGATCAGGGACCATCTAAGCCATCCAAGCCTAGATTTAATAGATAAACAAACTGGGATTTGGTACAGGCCTCAAATAACTCAGTCAATCTGACAGAGCTCGCCTCATAGCTCAGGTTTGAACCCTGACGTTGTGTGACTCTGAGGGTGAAGGATTCTGGTGTATTGGTCAGGATTGATCACTGATTTTGATCATAGTCAAATTTCATTGAGGATGATGTCTGACAGAAGTTTGGGCTTTTGGGTTGAATTGGGATGGATTGCCAGCCTTGATAGATGTCAACTTTCATTGTGGATTATCCCTGATAATTGTGGGCCTTGTAGTCAGTTTGGGATCAATTCCCATTATCTAACATATCCAATTCTGTCATTTGAGTGGGAATCACAACAATAATCAAGAGCAATGGCCAAATCAGACCTTCATCAAGGTGGGTGGCACTGTCCTCGCTAAAGTGTATGGGTCCTAGATTGGACAGTGGGATTCCCAGGATGTCAAGTGGTTGAAAAAGAATTTCATAACCTTTTACAACTGCAACATCATTGGTCACAACAACAGAAACCCTTCAACCCACACTTTTGTCACCAGTTCTGAGATCTCCCTCACCAGTGATCTCCACTTCAACCCCCATGAAAACACCTACGTCACGCCCCTGGAGGTTTCTGCCACTGTCCAGCTGGTGGTCAGTCCCACCAGCAATCACCTACAACTCTGGGCACCATTCTTGAAGCGGGATGTCAAGAACCCCCATAAATCCTCCCATCCTCATCAAGGTCAAATGCAGATGCGCCTATAACAACAAGGTGGCCACCTGCCCCAGCCACACTTTTGACTACTCAACTGATACTGAGTCCTATTTCACTGGGGAGAATATCAAAGGCCCTGCAGATCACTCCAAGATTGACCATGACACCACCGCCTGCAAAGCCAAGGGGAGCTTCCTGTACCCACTCCTTGAAATCAAGTACCGCGCTCACCAGACGGATAAGGTGCATGCTCAAATCATGGATTGGATTGAAGCTGAATACAAGCACCCCAATGAAAAGGTGGAACAGCTAAAGGCTCATGGAGAACTCACAGGTAAGCTTAAAATTACCCTTATGAAAGAATGATCCAAGTACTTTGCCAAGGAGGCCTACCACTAAGAGCATACCAAGATCAACCTTTGGGGCAACAAATTCTACCAGCAAGATCCCAGCATCGCCACAATATGCGGCGCCCTTGTTGTCTATGGCCTTACTGTTGACAATATTGGGGTGGTCTCATTCCATGGCACCAGCATCAAGACCAATGACAAGAATGAATCGGATGTGGTTTGACAAACAGTTTGAACACTTTGGCCTCAACAAGGACAACTTTGTTCCAGCATCTTCCAGAAGAACCTCACCAGCCCCCTCAAGGGTGCCGCTGCCTGGATGATGAATGACATGCTCCAAGTCCTCCAGTTCATCATCCCTGGTAACCACAATGCTGACAACATTGACATCGCCATAAAAAAGTTTTGTTTCATTATCTACCTGAGCTGCTCCATTTATATGTCCTACCACTCTAAGGCCGCTGAGCGCCAACCCAAGGCCTGCCGCTACTTCCACAACTCCAGCACTGATATTGCTGAGCTGATCTGCATCAAGCACGAGGCTCTGTACACCCCTGAACTTGAGTCCTCCATCTACCTTAACCCTCAGGCCACAACTTACCCCCTAGGACAAGGCTTGGGGAGGGCTTTGTCAGAATTCTCCCTGAATTAGGTGAAAACCTTGTACAGGGAGAAGGTCGACATATTCATATGAGGGGCACAACTCCTGATATTTTCAACTGGCCTAATAAGTTTGTGAATGGGATTTGACTATGTTATCAGCTGGTATACCAAATTCATGGCTTTACCTCAATTATTATGGATTTGGGATATATATTTTTTTAGTACTAGATGGTCCCAACCCAAGTGGATTTGGGATATATTTATAACTCCTATTTATTATCTAAAAACCTTAAGATTTCCCACCCATTCTAGTATTAAAACCTTCCTACAGGTCCCATGACTCTAACCTTAAGATCCCTCTTTACTTTTTTTCTTTTTCAAGCATTATAAAAAGTACTTGATTACTCGATATAAAGTACTTTTTATGCCTATTACTAATTTAAATTCTTTATTGTAAAAATTTACTAGGAGTAAACAAGTCATAAGGTTACTCATGAAAGTGAACTTCGAAGCACTCCCTTCAGACAAACGCACTGCCAGTGATTCCCCCTTGGTGGTCTGACAATAGTATAGATCCATAATTAACAGCAATGGTGTTTTCTTTATTTCAAACGGATATAAAAACCCCAACGTATTATTAGCTAAAGTATCACTTATTACCTAGTATCTATTATATAAGTTTCTTTAATATACTACTTCCTTCTCCTCAACAAGGGTCCAGGATGGTGACTTAAGGGAAACTTTGGCCTTATCTTAGGCATGAGCGATGTACTAAGCATACTGCATCTGCCTTATTTTGAGAATCTGTGCTGCATCAATCGAGAAACACAACTAACAAGCATTCTTAAACAGGTTGCTAGCTTATAAAGGTTAATCAGTTGGGGTTGGGTAAAGGCGTTGGGACATGCTATTTAGATATCCAACCCAGGAGAGGTTATGACCCAGTTTGGCAGAATCTTACTAGGCAGATGAAGTAATCTTTGTTCCATATATCTCATAAGGGCTAAATTAGTTGAAAATAATAATGTTCCCATTGAAAAGCTTATGGAAGAGTTGAGAAAATTCCCCTATATAAAACCATTTAATTTATATGATAAAGAAAAAAGTACAACAATTATATACCACTTTATAAAAAAACATTTAGATAGTTATAAAATTTTATTGTGCTCTTGGGATTAAAGTTTGTTGGACAATTACAGGTCCAATTTTGTGAGAAGAGTGTTTTTGGGTAAGTACAGCTAATATCACACAAAAACCTTGGTTGATTATTGGTGAAATCCCTTAAATCAGGATAATAATACTCACTCTCCTCAGCCATAATGCTCAATTGTTGGTAGTTAGGTTGCACCAACCCTGCAGCAAAATCAGGGAAGTCATTCTCAGGATCTGCCATCTAATTGGTTAAAATACATTATATCTTTGCCCCATGGGTTTGTCTTACCTACTATCAACCCTCCATCAGCCGTTTTGTCAAAGCAAGGCTAGTTTCAAGAGATCCAATAGGTCAAGCCCCCATATTTTCTAACTAGGCTCAAAGCTTATAATAAATTTCACGCCCATCTCGCTTTGAGCCTCAAGTTGCTTTAAATACTAAGCAGCGTGAATTTAATAGTGTTCACTTTTTACCCTATAGCAGCCCCAATAAAACCATTATAAAAACCTAACTTTTAGTATCTGTTAAAGGCTTTCATATATAATTCAAGAAATAAAAAACCCCTGTTAAATTTATCAAGCAGTTAAGATTATTACTTCTCCTGCCAAAAATTGTTGAACTTCAGGTGTAAAGTACACCAGAGAGCACAATCACCGCTTGAATTCCAACAAGCGGTGCTCATTACAGGGTGTACCTGTACACCACTTACTATAAAAATGGAGGGTGTTCAAGTGAGTACCCCTCTTCCCCTTTCCACTGAAAATAAAAAATGATAGTTGCCTTTGAACTGCAACTATCCAGCGCGCTGCCCCTCTTAAAAACCTTTAACAGCACCTCCTTCTCCTTTACATGATGTTATCTTTTTTGAATCCCCTTTAAAGATAAATTCACCCTCAGGGAGGGTAGCATTGCTTCATTTATTTATGTCTATGAATTTGCTATGGAGGGCATGACTGATAAATAAAAATGTCAAGCACACCCTCCCTTGCTTGAACTGCATGGCCTAAGAGGTGATGGTCCCTCCTATGGACACTCTGAGTACATGGGCCAAGGTTAAGGACGCGCTGACTGCTGAATTTGGCTCAACGCAAATCCTGAAGAAGAAACAGGATTTTATGTGCCTCAGCATGAAAAGGGGGAATCGATCACCACCTTTGTTAATTAATTTTACGGTGAAGCTCAACCCCTGGTACTCGCTAATATGTTACCTCTTGATGATGCCCTCGCTGCCATTAACTGACTTAGCTTCTCACCCTTCCATAGCATGGCATCTTATCTCTATTAAACTACACATCAATACCAACTGGGATATCAAGGAGGCGCTGCTAGTGGTTGCAGATTCCTATAACAATAAGGCTACTTCTAAAGTTGGATAAAATCCACAAATCATATCCATTGAGGGCTTCTCACTCATAGCCCCAAAAAAGGAGTCCAAAATGATTCCTATGGTCCCACCTGTGTTGGTTACTACCCTGCAACCAGCACCTGCAGTGCGTCTTCAACCTAATCGCCCTCCGCCCTGCAAGCCTGAGGGTACTAAGCCAGTGAGTCAGCATGCGCTACCATCAGTGGGGCCATTCTCCCTGCCACTAACTGTTGGCAGAGGTCATTGTTTGTCATCTTTTAAGCCTCTGCTCCGACCCAAGCTGTCCGTGGAGAGGTCTCTCCAAGCGGCCCAAAAGGCTGCTTCTAAGCCCAAAGATCTTCCTCCAGTGCCTTTCGCTCCCACCAACTATGGGCTCAAGGACAAGGCTGCTCAAGCTAAGCTGCCTGCTCCTCCAATGATTGTAGCCGCAGATGACCCCAAAGCTAGCAAAGTTATGGCTTCTACCTCCAGCCGCTCTTCTAGCGTCCACCCAATGTGTGTGGACAGCCCTTCATATGATGAGTCTGAAGGGTTTATGAGGACGTTGGTTATTATGTCCTAGTAGCCCCTGCTGAAGTAGGTAAACCTGATTGACTGAGCCCTGAAGGAGTAGATAAAGCCCTGATCCCTCAAGAAACCTACCTTAATCAAGTGTTGGGTTGCCCTGAGGGTATTAAATGCTAGCGATACTGACCAGGTTATTGCTTCAATGATCCAATCCATCCATCAATTTCAAAACCTACAGTCCATTAGAATATCTATCCTGAGAAAGCTAAAAAGCTTGCCTCTACTCACTGTCTTAGGGAATTATTAGCTCTCCCCCTAACTTTGGCGGGACCATAACTAAGTTAGTGGTTGTTATTCAAAGAGTCTGAGTTAGGGCTATCTTTGACACTGGATCTCCTGTGAACGTACTCTCTTCCAAGATGATTAAGAAAATTAAGCTGGCCCATGGTCTCGAGTATATGCATGACTTTGGAACAGCGGGTCCTAACAGCACCCATGCTATTGGAGCCTACTCATCCTTACCTGTTCTGAATGTAAAGCTCATCTTATCAGCCCCAGACGTGGCCTTGGACAATAACGCTTATAACATGCTTATTGGCACGCAGTTTGTGGTTTAGTATGACGGTATAATCAACATGAAACAGGGTTACCTCTCCCTAATTTGTTATGAAGTTCCCCTGGTCTTTACCTATGATGAACCCAATAAAAAGGATTACTATTGTTTAGATGAATATATCTTTCTCAGCCTTATTAATGTTCTACACGACCTCTGGACGCAACAAAAAAAAGTTGCCTGATTTGGTAGATGTTTCAGAGGGCATTCCCTTTTATGATTCAGGGGAAAAAGTAATCAAGGCTGGTGAACAACTGGTGGTTGCTACCAACATTACGCTAATGATCCCAAGAGCCTATCTGCTCCACATAATTATTATTGATGGAGTAAGCTCTTAATAATTTTGGGCTTTGCCAGATATACTAGACCTCATTATTAATGACCCATTAATATCCTCTTGTGGAACCTTACCAATAAACCATTCATTGTAAAAAACATCAAGAGATAGGAAAAGGTCTGTTTATATCCCTCAAAATGATTGACAGGGTCCACGTTATTGTGTCAATGTTGGCTATGGGTTTACCCACTGACCATTTGGTGTGTACTCTGCCTAACGTCCACACTTCATATGACCGTACCCCTGATGAGCTTAAAAAGTCCATTCTCTATTGGACACCTATGACGATATTTTCTACCATACTGACACGGATTATGGGCATATGAAGGGGTGGAGTCACTCCATTGATGTTGTTGATGCCCAACCTATTTGATATAAACCTTACTATAAGTTGAGGTTAAAGAGCAGCAAATGAGGGTTACACTTAAGCAGTTATTAGACGCTGGGTTATTAGTACCGTCCCAAAGCCCTTGGGCGTCTCCACTCTGGCTGATCAAAAAGAAGAATAGAGGTCATCAAGTAGTGATTGACTACCACAAATTGAATAACCTCACTAGGAAATACAGCTATCCTAATCCCGCATAGATGATGCTGTTAAGATTTTTTCCCACCTTTCCAACTGTTTAAATTACCATGTATCGCTAGGGATAATTCCCTATACCGAAGCAATTTGGTTATCAGTTGACCCCAATTTTGGGTTAACAATGTTTGTGGAATTTTAGGTAATTCGCCTGGTTTGGATCTGTCAGGGATTGATCCAGGTGAATACTTAAGATCACTGGGCAGAGTTGCTATAAAATGGGGCATCTGAAAGTTGATCAATGAATAACTATCAAGTGCAATTGGTGTTGGTCAGGTTTCATCACTTACTGATTGGGAATTTAAGGAGCAAGTTGTGAGTCGAGTGATGCTGCCTGCAACTAGCAAATCAGTCAGTTGGTTTGCGACATGCCATAATGGGTAACAAGTCCAATTACCTAAGCAGGTCACTTGCCAAATATGGTTGGTGTTGCTGGGATTGAGAGGAAAAGGTTAGGTACACGTTTTTGAATCTTTCCATTTTAGGTCATGAGGATATCCAACAAAGGAATCCTAACCAGATGGGGAAGACCATTGCTAGTGAGACGTCAAAGGGAAGTTCAAAAACAGCTGCAATTTCATGGCTGAGGCGCCAACTGAGGGTTGGGCACTGAATTCCTCTTTAAAATCCCCTTATAATTCACATTAATAAAGAGTCTAATTTAGCATAATTCATTATTTTTTATAATTCAGTTCATATTCATAACTTATTAATGTGTGCTTTAATTGGGGACTCTTTAGTGATATAGAGAGTAAGGATAAAGGATCCTTAAGAAGAGAAGCTAAGTCTAGATGGAAATTGCTGTAGACTCCGTGAGACCAGAGGAAAGGCCATAAACTTAGGGATCTGAGCGTGGATCAAGTTAGGCGGATAAGGGTATAAGTCCTTACTGACGATATCAAGAGTATTTGTGGAGAAATACAGGTCAAGCGTTTGACCAGAATGGGGTTATCTATTCAACTAGGGATAATAGTCTTCATACTATTATCAATCAACGATCATCTATTATCAGATAACGCAAATTTTGCACATACCAAGCCTTTGCAGTTAATCAATTTGGAGGCTATCAGTTATTAATTAGTGAAACCCCCTAAATTTTATCACCAGGTTTAGAGCTGGAGTAGATCAGGATTCATCTTTGAAGGCTGTACTAAGATCATTAATGGTAAACAGCTAAGTGGCTTTTATTATCTTCCATAAGAAGAACTAGCAGTAAGGCATAATATGTGGCATAAGATTTTAAATGGAGAGTATAGAATAGTTAAAATAGTGAATACAACCTCATAATTAGTATTAGGTTGATAAAATTTGTATAGGGCATCCTTCCCTATCTCATTGGTCAATGAAGAAATAATAAAAATTTATCTAAAATTTACTTGGTTGTAAAATCAGCGTTATTCAGTAAAATTGCTCAAAATTTGAACTATTGACAATAGTGATTTTGGGCTTAAGCATGATAAAGTATTCAATATATTAAGTAAAAACTGACATCAATAGTACTAGATAAGTCAAAAATCTATTAAATTAATAGATACATTGTAACCCCAAAGTTGAGGCTTTATAGAGAGAAAGAAAAAGCCTGAAACTCACTATTATTTTATTCTACTTTTGATATAATACCTTTCACCAAGTCAGCATAATATAATTGGTAATAGGGTCCTATATATATTACAGCCATCTACCAGTGTCTTATATAACAATTGGCTTATCACAATTATAATGGAGATACCCCATGACCTAAGCATCTGTTTCCTTAGCCTAACTTGGATATTACGCCTTCTTTTTTCATTCTTTATGCTGCTTGGTAATCCAGAAATTGCACCAATAAGAACTCTGGAACCAAGAAGAGCATATCTAGGCAGAATTTTAATCTGTAGGGGGATCTTTAAATTAGAAAGCTGAAACAATCCTACTATTGAAACCACTTTGAGTGAGGCTAATAGCCATCGGAAGTATTAAATACTATAGTGTGTTCACATTTCTAATATGACTGGATGATAATCTTGGGACATTTAGGGCGGATTGGGAAAATCTGTGTTGAAATTTTGGTCTTCTTCAGATGGCTGGTTCTTCTTCCGTGGTATTGTGGAGTTTTGAATATCTATTGTATGAAGACAATAGACCAGACGGTGACTATAGTTAAGTAAACTCCTTTGTATTAGCACTTTAAAGTTGTCTCTCCTGTCATTACTTGTATGATGGCACGCTGCCCTTGATCTCACTGATCCCAATTAAATACTCAGCTTAATACAACTTTTAAGTAATAAACACAAAAAGCTTATAAGTTAAACTATAAACTAGTGGTAGTAGTTGAATGTTTTTTATAAGCATCAACTTGAAGATAATTTATAGGGTTCAATGTTCACCACATCTTACCCATGACATCTCATTTTCAATGGCACTTGGCCAAAGGAACACGTAAAATGTTCATTTGAGGGTCTACAAATACTTTGACTCAGGGCATCTTGCTCAGCCTTAGGGTTGGTGTAAATAACGTCGTCATTCTCAAGATGACATTTTGGATGCGTCTGCAAATAGCTGAACCAATTCTCTTTTACAAGCAATAAGCAGCACATACCAAGGCGATTTGTATCACTAATTAGTAATTGATTCAATCAAAAACTTGACCAACATCAGAAACAATTTTGAAATAGACCAACAAAGCCCACGTGCCCAAGTCATTAAGTCAAAACTTAATTTAAGTCCAACCTAACCACCAAAGCCTTCGAGCCCATGTCATCATAGTCAAATATTATTCAATGAAATTGCTGGGCTGCGGATCCTAAGATTTACATAAGCTTATAATATACCTGATCCATAATCGCTGATATCTGATATGATCCATAATAAGTTAAGCATGTTAACATTATTATGTCCCTATTAAATATCCGACGATTAGGTCCAGTCAATTACTCAACACTTCCCCCGCCTTGACTGGATATAAGCGGCGGGTACCCTTCTTCCTGAGTCACAATGTCTAACTTTTCGCGTATATCAAAGTATGAATGTTATCTCAATAGCCTTTCCGCCTCAGACAGACGAGCCTTCCTAAGGCTAAGCAAGTTCATGTGACACGCTATGGTCAACTCAGGCGTGTTGCCCATGGTTCCTCAAGCTGGTTTGACCATCTACGCTTCTATGGTACTAGAGAGTTCAGCTTTACATCCTGCTGTGATAACACCAATCGATGAACCCAAACAAGCTCTTGTGGCTTCAGGTACTGTCAGTCAAACATCCCAATGGGTCAAGCGGGATCCCCTTTCAACTTATTCTTTGTCTCTTCGGCCTTCTGAAGCCGTTCAGTCCCAAGAAACCCTGATCTGAAATCAATTCTCTTCAGATGGGGATCTTCTTCCAGACTTCTTGTTTTCACTTTTTATCATCTTCACTTCAAAAAATATTGCTTCCTCATTAAGCACGGGCAGTGTGGCTTCATTGGGTCTTGAGCTCAATTCTATGTCAGAGCTTGTGAATGCCTACTTGTCATCTGCACTTGCTACTGGTCCTGAGGTTGCCACATATGTTATTTTTGAGGCCAACCTTACAGCTATTTTCGCTAACTTGGTTGCTAGGCTTTGGTGCAAACCCACTTTGGTACATCTCAATTTTTACGTTTTGTTGGGCCTCAAGATTTGGATTTCAAAGGATCAGCGCATCCTGATGTTATACTGAGCCCTTTGCAAAAGCTTGGCAAAGGGGCTTCCCAAGAAGTATGTCCCCCAGATGGCTCTTTTGGGTGCATGCGTTCACTTCCCTCTTTCATCGCTTCCCACAGATACTGTGCCCAACATATGCAGGGTATTATGTGAGCCCATTCCCAAATGTTTTGCGTGAAAGAGTTCGTCCCCTCCGTTTACCCCTACCTTGAGAGCATTCTTGCCAATTGTATCTTCCTTTCTGCGGCTTTTACTCCTGAGTCAGACCTTTCCCGCCTATTCTGAAGTCCCTTCCAATGGTCTTTCCCTTTAGTTTGATGGCCTTTCCTAAGCTGACATGGCCAGCGTGCCTGGTGCAAAGCTTTCTTGGGTTTGGTACATCTCTGACAGGGTCTAGATAGTTGGGACTTGTATGAGATCTGCATCTCTCCGATTTTGCTTCAGGCTTCTCCAGTTTGATCGCAATCTCCTCCCCCTACTGAAGAAGGGGTACCAAGTTTAATGCCAGCAAGGCATCAAATCTATAAATTAAATTCTAAGGCTTTCAATTATATTTTTGATTTATTGCGGGGAAGGCCGACCATGGGATGGACACTTCTGAATATGACTCAGAAGAGACAAACTTAGTACCAGGGGAGGCACCCCAGAGAAGCGATGTTATCTCTTGTTGCCAGCGGGAACGCCACTTATGGGTAGGGGAGGGAACGTGTGAAGGGGCCGTAGCCACTATTGAGCACGTGTGGAGGAAGGGGTCTGATTTGATGAACCAGACTGGGAACCAGGAGGAGACCAGCTGTTGGCGACGCGGTGGGAGGTTTCCAAACATCCACGCTTGAAAGTGGTCCACAAAATGAGACTGGAATCTGTGGACAGCTTCTGGGAGGGTGGGGGTGGAGCCTGCGATGGCATCTAAGACAATCGTGTGGATGGTCCACATGGCGATTGCAACCACCAGAGCACAGTGGGAGGGTGGGAGGGAGGAGGCCATTGATAGAGCAAACATATCTCTTGACAGACTGAAGGGATGCGTTTGATCCTGGCCCAGAAGATGTTGAACTTCGCGCCATATCACTTTAGAGGTGGGCACTTCTCCAGGCGGTGGAACAGCATACCATACTGGCCACACACGACACAGGATGAGTGTAAAGCGTTAGAGCGCTCAGCTGTACGATACACCCACCTCAGGCAGCGCCACACATGGGAGCGGACTTGAGGCTGCAACAGAGGATGATGGGCGTATTTCCAGATAGTTTTTGGGTCTCAATGGAGTAGGGGATGTCCATCATGTCCAGGTAGTCCACCCTGGAAAGGACATGGGGCCGTTTGGGGATCACGCCATCATGGATGGGTAGCCCCTGTACCTCTTGTGTGAACTGAGGAGAGGGGCGGCCTCTTTGGGTTGTATGTCCGCTAATAAAAATTCTCCACTCAGCGCTCCGCATGGAGAGTAGGATTTGTTTGTAGTGGGTTTTAGTCCCGTGGGGACCTGTGGCCGATGTGTGTGATGCGAGGTATTTCATCAGGGAGTGGGGGTTTGATGGATTGTTGAGGCCCAAGGTGCGGGACAAGTTGGAGCAGGCTGCACAGGACCAGTGTTGGGAGGGGAGTGTAGGGGCGGTGACAGCTGTGATCCAGGTGCCCAGGATCTTGGCAGCATGGGTTTTGAAGTCAAGCAGGCCCATTCCACCATGATGATGAGGGCCAAACATGACCTCTAGCCGCACTGGTGGAGGGCGGCCTGACCAAAAACATCCTTGCAGCAAGGCATACAAGGATTTGAAGAAGCTTGGGGAGAAGGGGATGGCGTGGGCTCCGAACCAGACTTTGGATAGGAGCATAGAGTTGGCTAAAACCACCCTGCCAGTAAGGGAAGTAGGGTGGGCTCTGAGAGAGGCGATTTGCTTTGTCACGTTGTCCAGAATACGGCACTCCATTACTGCTGACGTGTATCCGCCTGCCTCCATCCACATGCCCAGATGGCGTACTGGTCCTATGGTAGGACGTGGCACAAAGGGGCGCACCAGTGGAGCGATGTGTGTTGAGTTAGTAGGGCGTGGACGTGGGCGAGCAGATGGGCTGGGTTGGGAACTAATTGCTGGGGTCCAGCAGTTCTGAAACTGACCAAGGAGGATGATTTCGGTTTTGGAAGTGTTCAGTGCCGCGTTGCTTACCCGGGAATATTCCTGGATGAGAGCTTCAAGCGCGCATGCATCTTGATTATTAGACACCCCAACCACACAATCATCTGCTAATGCCAATATCTTAACTGGGGCTTGGCCTAGCACATGGACCCCAGTGAGTTGGGCATTCACATTTTGCAGTAGTGGGTCAAGGCTGAAGTTGTATAAGGGTGGGCTGAGGGGGTCCCCTTGTCGCAAGCCCCTTTGAGGGCGGACTACTTCCATTAGGAAGCCAGGGCCACGCACTGCCATTGTTGCAGATTCCGTGAGCAGCATCACCCAGTTGATGAAGCAGGGGGGGTAGGCGGAATTGATGGAGGCAGGCCCTAAGGTATTCCCAGTTTACTCTATCATAGGCTTTTGTTGGTCCAAGAATGCAAGTGCCCCAGAGGCTGTGGACTGGCACGCGTTGGCCACAGAGTGCATATTGTCCCAAATCGACCTTCTGGGTATGAAACCAAATTGTTCTGGGGAGATGGTGGCAGATGCTACAGTCCCTAATCTGTTAGCCATGGTTTTTGTTAAAATTTTAGTGTCTGTGTTTGTTAGAGAAATGGGGCGCCAGTTGGCTAAGTTTAGCTTATCCCTTTTCTTGAAGAGTGTGACAGTAAAGGCCTCATGTCCTCCAGGTAGGAGGCGCGTTTCCAATAGGCTTTGGTTAAGTGAGGCAGCAGCAATGGGGATATATATTTGAAATATTTTTTGTAGAACTCATATGGAATGCCATCTGGGCCTGGGCATTTTTGGTTTGGCACACCGCGAATGGCTGTCCATACTTCGTTCAGAGTAATCAAATTCATTATTTCTGGGTATCAGAAAATGGTGCAGATGTGGTCTAGGTTGAGAAATTCTGCCACTTCAGCCAGCTGAATTGGTTTGGCTTGGTACAACTTGGAGTAATATTTTTGCATTTCAATTGCCACTTCGGCCGGTGTATCCATAATAGAATTATCCGATCTTTGCTTCTGTGTGCAGGCCACGCTCTGGCATGGTGCGAATTTTTTTTAAAGAAATGTGCGGTGCACTTGTCACCTTTTGTGATGCGTGTGGCCCTGTATTGAACACAAACCCGATGTTTGTGTTGCCTTTCAAGTGCGTTGAGGTGGGCAGCTGCCTCCACCCACTTCTGGCCCCATGCAAGGCTGTATCCTGTAACTGGGATGTTGGACTCCAAGTGTGCCAACTCTGCCAGAGCGTGTGAGATAACTGCCAATGTGGCTCGTGAGCGTCTTGAGGAGAGATGGCGAGAGTGGTGGATGGTGTCTTCTTTGAAAGTTGCCCATGTGGAACTGGGGTCCGCGCAAAACGGTGCAACAAATGACTTTGCCAAAGTTTCCTCTTCCACCCACATGGAAAATCCTGGCGACGCGAGCTCAGGGGGGGCAGATTTTGCACCAATGTGGGGCCTTAGCAGCTTTGACAGGTAGGTGGTAGGTTAGTGAGACCAGCCGATGGTCGGAGAATTCCATTTTCATTGTTTTAAATGAAAGAGATGTGAGGTTGGAATTTTGCCGGGGTTAGAATAAGGTCAATGTGGGTCATAGACCTTAATTGGCTGTTGTGGACGTGGGGACGCGTCATGTTTTTGAGCAGCGGGGCATGTCATGGCAGCGCATCCATTAACCCAAGGGTGGCCTTTAGAACGCGTAGTTCTACATGACCCTGTGGGGCGTGGGGTGAGGAAGGCCACCGGTCCATTGGTGTGGTTAGCCAACAGTTCATGTTGCCAACTAGGAAGGAATCTGGGGGTAGCGGGAGGGATTTGACCAATGAAAAAAATTCCTGACGCTTGTATGCACCATTTGGGGCATAGATGTTGACAATTGCATGCACTACGTCAGCCCACAAGAAAGTGACAACAAGCACTCGGCCATTTAGGAATGTTTCTGAGGATATAAATTTGAAAAAATTATTTTTTTGAATTAGCACCCCACAGTGCTTCGACCAAAAGGATAGGGATGGGAGGAGCATTGTTTTCAAGTTTCCTCGGAACCTTGTGGACAGTGGGACTCCTGGATGGCCAGGATATCCATGGGTAAATTGTGTTGTAAAAAACTCAGTTTCCTAGCCCAGGACAAGGAGGTATTGAGTCCAATGATATTCAACGTCCCTAAAGTGAAGGTTTCCCCCATCACACCTTAGGTGCGAGGGGGTGGGCCCTAGGCCCACCAGCCTCTTCTAGATCCCCACGGGCCTTCACAGCAGCATGGGTGTTAGCAGCAACACTATCAGAGTTTTTGTTGATTTTTGCAGAAAGAGTCACGTTGGCTTTAGCCTTCACTTTTTGTTTTCCCAACGTCGGACAAATTTTTTGTGGTGCGGATGAGTTTGGTGCACCATTGAGCAGGTCAAAAAAAAATTTTAGTTGGGATAGGTCCCAAGCCAGTTTTGACCGGAGCTTGGGTACAATGATTGGGTAAGATTGAATCTCCCATCGGATCCTCAGATTGAGTAGCCCACTCAGCATGGGCTTCCCAATCTGATTGGTTGATGGATTCCTGAGTTGCTTCCGCTGCAAAGGTTTCCATGTCCTCCTGGCGTTGTGAGTATGGGATAGTGGTGGTGGCCTTGGCCGCTTCCTTGGCTGCGGCCCTACAGGCCTGCTTGGCCTTCTTCCGCTCTTGCAGGGAGATAGGCTTTACCAGTAGGTAGCAGCCTTGTGCTCCCCACGGGAAAGCCTCCTTGGTGCTTGCAGTTGGTTTGTAGTGTGCCTCTCCATTGGCCATGGCCGCCAAGGGGTGTTCTTGGAATGTGACGCCCTCCTTGATGGGGCATGCATGCGCCTTATGGCCAAATGCGTCACAGTGGGTGCAAATGGGGGCGCGCTGTCCACAGTCACCCGGAATAGGTGGGTGGTATGCCCTGCAATATCAATAAAAGTGGAGTGTGGGATCTGGGTTAGGTCCTTCGCGATCTCCTCAGTTGGGGTCAGAACTGCGATGGCTTTGCCGGTGCACAGGTGTGGCATCAGCATGAAGCGTTGCATTTCAAAAGATTGTATTTTGCCATATACGGTGAGACCATCTTTCAGGTGTTGTTCCAAAATGTCACGTTTTACCGTAGTAGGCAAAAAGTCAAACTTGAGGAATTTTTGGTTTGATTTTGTCCATCTGGTGCATTTGGTTTTGACGACCTGTTGCCCTTTGGGGTGGTTGACCACTATGCGCACCGCTGCAGCCTCGTCTGCTGCCTTTTTGCTTTTGAAACCTAGGTCCAGCCAACCGTGTGACATGGAGTGAGGTGCAACATACACCGCGGTCAGGAAAATTCTGTGCACATCTTCACAAAATTTTTCCCATAAAGCCGTTTTTTGAATGTCCAGAAACACGTGGACTCTGAATTCCACCAGCAAAAGTGGCTGGGAGTGTGGCGTGTTGATATACTGGTTGCATCGTGCTTGCCATGCAAGTATCTCTGGGGAAATCGTGACCACCAGTTTTTTAAGATTTTTGTCTATTCCGCCAGATTCTCCGGGGCGTTTTTGAACGTTGGAGGCCGCGGGCCTTCCACCTGCTCCTCTTACCTTGCTTGCCCAACTGCTCCCTAACATAGGTGCAGACTAATCTCCTCTGTGAGATTATCAAACTAGATTCAGTCTTGAATTTAATAGGTTGCAAAAGTGATTGCAACGAGAAAGAAAAGTTGCTTTCAATTATATTTTTTATTTATTTTTAGTATTATTAGAAAAAATATATTTATTATATACAATCTTTTAATTTTTTTCTCTTTTTTTCTCCTCTTTTATTTTTTTATTATTCTATATGATACGGATAGAGGAACTTAGCATGTACTTGATTCACAACCCAGCCGCCTTGATCCTTAATGGTATATATGTCTTCAGACAATTTCTCCAATATATTAAATGGACCTTTCCAAAGCGAGGCAAGCTTGTGCGCGCGGCCTGCGCTATGAGTGTCACAATATACTACTAAATCTCCTTCCTTGAACTTATTCACCTAGCTCTTTTAGCATCATCATAGATCTTCTAAATAGTTTTTCAGCTAATCATGTTTTGATAAGCTTCAGATTGCAACTTGATTAGGGTCTTCACTAGTTGCTCAACATAGTTATTTGGGTTAATTGCATCGGTTGAACTGAGTACTGAATATAATAATGGAGGCAGAGTGGGCTGTATACCATACAGAAGTCAAAATGGAGAGTGGCCTGTGCTGCTGTGGTGTTTGATATTGTACACAAACATGGTTGCACTAATTGAAGTTGCCCATTGTGAAGGCGCCAAGGCTGCATTTTTGTGTAAAATGCTGACTAAAGTTCCATTCACTCGCTCTATCATAACATTAGTCTCAGGATGGTATGGTGTTGAAAATACTCCTTTTTTTAGTACTAGATGGTCCCAATTAAAAATACTCCTTTAAAAGACATAAACTCATTTAACTGTTGTACCATTTGGGCAGTAAAATTCATGCCGTTGTCCATCAAGATCTTCTGGGGGCATCCGTGATTATAAATAATATTATTCATAATAAACTTGGCAGTAGTTAGAGCCCCAACATCTTGAATTGCTTTCACTTCCACACATTTTGTTAGATGGTCGATAGTAGCAATTATGTATTTGTTGCCTAGGCTACTCACAGGCAAAGGGCCAATTACATCAATTGATATGGTATGCCAGGCCCAGTTGGGTTTGATCAAACAATAATTTACATCTGACTTCATAGGTTTTGCAATTTGGCATGAATGACATTTATTGAGCACGTCTTGGATATTGAATTGCATGGAATCCCAATAGTAACCGGATTGAATTAATTCTAGTGTCTTGATCATTCCCCATGTCTGATGGCCTTGTGTACTTGTGTAATAATCTCCATTTGGTCAGAAAGTATTGGGCTAATTTGACATTGTCCTTTGGGCTTAAGCTTGTATAGAACTCCATTTCGATATTTGGTGTTGATTAATGCTTTTTGATTGCTTTTTGAACTTCAGGTGGCTCATCTCCATACTTTTGGGTTATCATTTTTTCATGAAGCTCATCGGCCAAAATTCTCAAGACAGCTACAATAGGAAGTCACAATAGTCCATCTGCATTTTAATGGGCCGCTCCAGCTCTATGAATAATTTCATAATCATACACTTGTAATTTCAGAGCCCAGTGGGCTAACCATCCTTCAGGTTCCTTAAGATTGTGGAGTCATAGTAATGAGCTGTGATCTGTCACTACTTAAAACTTGGTGCCATGATTTAAGCCCAAAATTTTTTACAAGCATATATGACAGTTAAACATTCTCTTTCAGTCACCTTATAATTACACTCATGCTTATTCAGCGTCCTGCTGCAATAAGCGACCAGATGCTCATTGCCATCTCCCCAATCTGTGATATCACACCACCAATCGCAGTCAATGAGGCGTCAGTTTGTATGATAAAAGGCTTGCTGAAATCTGGATATTAAAGGATAGGCGCTGAGCTCATTTTGTTTTTCAAAGCCTCAAAGGCTTGTTGGCATTCCTCTGCCCAGCAAAAACGAACTCCTCCTTGTAGTAAGTGGAATAGAGGCTCAGCATTCTTTGCAAACCCTTCTATGAATCTTTGATAGTATCCTACCATGCCTAAGAATACTTAAACATCTCTCATACTCATCGGAGGTTGCATTTTGTTAATCACCTCCACCTTTTGAGGCTGAGGCTGCAAGCCCTTGGAATCAATGATGAACCCAAGGTATTCCAATTATTCTTTAAAAAATTGCATTTTCTAGGTTTTATATTCAGATTGGCCTTCAACAGCCATTCAAACACTTGTTCAAGGTGCTCCAGATGTTCAGAAAACGTTTGTGAGAAGACATTGATATCATCCAGGTAAACCAGAATGCAGGACAATTTAAGGTCCCCCAAAATCGTGTCCATTGCGCGCTGAAAGGTTGCTGGCATGTTACACAGCCCCTGTGGCATGCGTGTCAGTTGAAAAAGCCCTTAAGCAGCAATAATCGCGCACTTTTACTGCTCCTCTGGTGCAGCTCAATTTGCCAATATCCTGAGATGAGGTCCATTGCTGTAAAATACTTCGCCCCTCCCAGATGGTCCAGAGCATCATCAATTCTGGGCAACGGATATAAATCTTTTTTTTGTAATGGCATTAAGGCGTCAATAATCAATCACAACTTGATTGCTGCCATCTTTTTCTTTACAATTAAAACAGGGCTGGCCCACGGGCTTTTGGATGGCACTATCATTCCACTCTTCAACAATTTGTCTAGCTCTTCACTGACTATTTCATCACTAGCCCTGGGGTGCCAAATTGGCCTCATTCTAGTAGGCATATGGTCCCCTGAATCAACAAAATGCTGTACTCCTTTTACACAACCTAAATCTTGGTCATCTTTGGCGAAAATTTTGGATCATCATAAAACAACTCTAGTGCTTCATCCTTCTGTTGTTCTAATAACCCAGTAAATGATTATTAAGAAATTACAGTATGTGCCCCAAGGGTTTCAGTTGGTAAGCCAAACTTGGATAAGTCACCAAATTTGACAGCTGATTTTAACTCGTCCCTCAGAAACAGATGCACAAAAGCAACTTTTTGATATCTCTTGACCTTAATACTTTGGCTGGTCAGCTTTGCTAGTAAGACATCAATCTCTCCGTGCCCTGGTATAAGTATTTCAGGCGCCACACTAGGTTCCATTTGAGAATGATGCCACGGGGATACAACCTCTCCATATAGTCTTTTGGAATATCCAGTGTGGTCCCAGTCCTCATAACCAGTTGATGGTCTTGAGCTATTGTCACATCCTTATTCACACTTAAAGGTATTACTCAATTTTTGTTTATGGCAGTTGGCATGGGGCAGCTTCGATTTCCCCATTGAATATATCTTACTGGTATTATCCCATCAGCATAAGATATATTGATAAAATTTCTACAACAGCTTATGGGATGTGTATCATTGCGAGAGTAATAAATTGGAAGTGATTGGCCCTATATTGTCAAGACGTTTTCTCAAAAATTGCATGAGATCCCATAGGCCCTTAAAAAACTAGTTCCAATTGATATGTCATAATTGGCGTTTGGAAGCACTATAGTGGGTGCGGCTACTACCAAAGTTCCAAATTGCAGTGGCAAAGTGCTGTAAGCTCCTTCACTCTTAGTGCTGTTAAGGCCTGCGGTCCCATATTCTTGATGATGGTCAATGTTCAGAGCTAATTTCAATTTCTTAACCAGCTTTGTGAAAATGATGTTTACAGGTGATCCACTATCAACAATAGCTACAACTCTGATATTTTGACCAGAATATCCACATAAGTGCACTCAGAGTAGTAATAATTAATAGAGTTTACTAAATGAATATGGGAAGAATCCAGGGAGTTAATAGTGTGCTTCAGAGTATTTTCAATACTGGGACATTCATTGATGAATGTGTCGATTGGCATTGCTATATTGACTCCTTTCAGGATTGGGGTATCTGCTGCATTGCTCGGCCCTTCAACTTGAGTATCTCAAGTATTTGTTGCACATAGGGTTTAGCGATAAATTCAGAGGCTTCAGGTATGACAACAGCACTCTGGGAGCGAGTTACCACATGTATGTTCAAAGAATCTTTATTTTGGTACTAAAATAGCATCATTTTCAGTGTTAAATGAGGCCCTATGGCCTGAGTTTTCTTGTCAATCAGGTGGTACTGATGTCTTAGGCACAATAGAGCGTCCCGCATCTATTGTGCTTGTTATTTTCCCTCCTCCTGTGCAGTATCAGGAAAAACTATGTTGACATTTCGCTGATGTCATTGGGAAGCATAATGACCTTTATGATTGCAATTGAAGCAAGTAATCTCACTTATTGGGCGTGGGGCTCTAATATTTGAGTTTTACTTATTTTTTACAGGCGGATTACTGTCAATTTTCTTATTGTTTTTGAAGGGCTTTACAGCAGAGGCAGTGGTTCCTGATCTGTACCCAGTATTAGGAGGGCTGTAACTCTTTGAGCATCCGCGCAAATAATCAAAAAATTCATATGTTGCAAGGTTTTTCATGAAAGCAGGCAATAAAGTGTATAATAAATCTGGGGTAAGGTTCTACTGCATGTTCTAGTATAATCTTAACGTCAAAATCAACCATAGCCCGTGAGCCTAGGAGAACTTGAGCTTCGCAATAGAATTGACTCACAAATTTGTCAATTGCTTCATCTTTCATAAAGCAAATATTCACAAACTTAGATTACCTGGTCGACATTAGTTCTGGACCTCCAAATTCATGTAGCACAGTCTCCTTGACTTTGACATTTTTTGGATTTTCGTTAATATGAGGCATAAAAAATTCCATGCTCCACTCATCCAAGAAGTTAATCATAGTGGCTACTTTGTTATGGTCGCTGGCCCCATACATGGCCATTTCAAAGCGTTTGACAAATGTGGTGATATTTATGTTCTTGTCAAAAGCAGGTAGGTTTGCTGGTTTATAATTATCAATTTCCCATTCCTGGATATCACGATTACTTCTTTGTTGACTAGAGCCAGGCGTACTAGGGCGCTGAAGCATTGATCACAGTTTGAGGTGTTAGGGTTGGCCAAAGCAACCATATTGCTAGGCATTTGTTGACGTGGCCCAGCGTCCATTTTGGTAGCTATTTCTGAAGCTTCATCCTCATAATATTCGGAAGAATTTCCAGTCAAGTGGTTTGTAGCACACTGACAACGACCGTCATCCAGAGTTTGAATTTGATTGTTGATTTCATTTTCCCAATTGACACAATTTCGGTTTTTAACTTTAATTTTACAATTTCCTCATTCAAGCTAGTATCTTGTAGTTGCAAGGTGGAAATCACTAGATCCTTTTCCTTTATTGCCTTCTTGCACTGGTTTAATTCTCCATGGAGATCATTGTTTGACTCATTAATTGCATTAGTATCATCATTGAGAATATTGATCTGTAGATTAAGATGATCATTAGAGTCTTGATTTTTTTCATTTTTCGCCCGTTGGTCATCAAATTGTATTTACCATTAATTTATTTTTCTGGTGTATTCATCCTTCATCTGCGAAATTTGGGCACTCAAACATTAATACTGGTCATGAAATTCATTGTTATGGTTTAACTGCGCCTCTTGGGCTTTGTGATTAAGCCTCATGAACTCTGAAGCGTTAATAGAAGTCTGAGTGATATTGCAAGCCCAAGATTCGGTGAAGCCTCTTTTATCTAAGAATTTAAAAGATGGGATGCAATCTGTCATTTAGCTCTTGTGCTAATTCTGCTACCCAGTCATTAGTCCAAGTGGCTAAGTTGTAATTTGCCTCCAAACTAGAATGGACCTCAGCAAAGTCGGCTTCCAATCACTCATTTAGAATTTGGCCCACCTGGCTGGAGTTGCAATGAGAGAAGTTCACCAACTCAGTAATAGCTGCATGATGGTGGGCAATTGTCATCTGAGAATTTCTAGAGGTGGGATGTACAAATTCAATTAAGTATTGGGCAATATTCTCTATCCCAATTAATTTGTTTCAGATCTGAGCTACACTTAATTGATGATGAGCTAGATATCTCATCCACAAAACATCCTGCTATTGTTGGCAATAAAAAGGATTGCTACTATTGTCCGCGGGCCCTTGTCCTATTTGATACCCTCTTAACAACTGCTGTTCAAGATGTTCCAGCTCTTCAGGTGAAATGGGTTTATTGGGGTAGGTAATAATGGGTAAATCCTCCCAATTAATATGGGACACAGTCATTTCAGTATTCCCATTGGGCCCAGTGATGGTTCTGAATAATTGATTGGGATTGCTCCCCTACTCAGCGTGGTCACCATCTGCGTTCCCAGCTATGAGCGCCACTTGTTGAATTTTGGTCTTCTTCAGATGGCTGGTTCTTCTTCCGCGGTATTGTGGAGTTTTGAAAATCTATTGTATGAAAACAATAGACCATATGGTGACTATAGTTAAAATAAACTCCTTTGTAATAGCACTTGAAAGTTGTCTCTCCTGTCATTACTTGTATGATGGCACGATGCCCTTGATCTCACTGATCCCAAGTAAACACTCAACATAATACAACTTTTAAATAATAAACACAAAAAGCTTATAAGTTAAACTATAAACTAGTGGTAGTAGTTGAATGTTTTTTATTAGCATCAACTTGAAGATAATTTATAGGGTTTGATGTTCACCACATCTTACCCATGATGTCTCATTTTCAATGGCACTTGTCCAAAGGAACACATAAAATGTTCATTTGAGAGTTTACAAATACTTTGACTCAGGGCATCATGCTCAGCCTTAGGGTTGGTGTAAATAATGTCATCATTCTCAAAAAGGCATTTTGGACATGTCTGCAAATAGCTGAACCAATTCTCTTTTACAAGCAATAAGCAGCACATACCAAGGTGATTTGGATCACTAATTAGTAATTAATTTTATCAAAAACTTGACCAACATTAAAAATAATTTCAATATAGAAAAAACAAAGCCCATGCGCAAGTCAGTAAGTCAAAACTTAATTTAAGTCTGACCTAACTAACAAAGCCTTAAGCCCGTGTCATCATAGTCAATTATTAAAAAAAATGTTAGGCCGCGGATCCTAAGCTTTGCATAAGCTTAGAATATACCTGACTTATAATCGCTGATATCTGATATGATCCGTAATAAGTTAATCACATTAACATTATTATGTCCCCTATCAAATATCTGATGATTAGGTCCAGTCAATTACTCAACAATCCGCCAAAATGATATCAGTTACTATTATTCTAGTGCCTTAAGATGAGGCAATATTAGGATATAACAAGGTTATTATTGGATCGCCTTTAAATGAGGCGATAAGGCGATGTCAACATTTGATGAATATGAATCAAATCGCCTAAATTAGGGCGATAGAGAGCTAAAGAATAACAAGCCAAAATTGAGGGAATTGGCAGAACAGAATAGTCCAAGCTATGAGAATGATATCATCCAAAGCTGCTGTATATAAGCAAAATGGGCAATTAAGAGAGGGAAGGTTGTTGATAGGATAGAGTGAGCGGAACAGCGAAGGACTGCTGTGTTAATATAGTAAATAAAATACTGTAGTGGGAGCAAGTGCCCATATTTATTAAGTTACTTTTATTCAGTTGTTACTAAGGGCCATAATCATCATATTGTTGGTTCTATTGCTCAGTGGGTCAAACCCTGTGCAAAATCCCTTACGGCGTATCACAAAGATTCCGCTAAATTATAACAGTGTGCTTATTTTTTTAGTAAAAGCCCTATTATGGATAACAAGGTTTCATTTTTTGAAGCTTTTAAAAGGTTACTGTCCTCAAACAGTTTCTTTGTCAAGAGAGTGTCTGCAAATTCATCGTTCCCAGCAAGGTGGTGTGGGATGCAATACCACACTGCTAGGGAACTAGCCTTTAGGAGAATGGGAAACAAGGCACCACGAATGATGCCAGTACAGAAGGGACCCAAGGCAAGGGTGTAGAGCGCAGTATACAGTATCAGGTAAGAAAGAAGCAATAATACTTGTGTGGACCCCAAGGGGAGTTCATAATCAAATGTAAATTGGTGTTAGGAGGCTTGGGTGCCTCGATCTGGAGGGGACCTGAGCGGCCCAAGGGAGCACCTGAAACTTTTGTTATTTGGGATAGTATGTAGTGGCCAACATAGCTGGAAGACCTCCTCAAAGAGGTCTGCACCCAGGTTCGCCCAAGAAACCATAAAAAAAATGTAAAAAATGGGAAGTTTTATTTGTGAAAAGTTGACCAACAAGGAATGTTGGTCACATAAACCATAATTAAACTTTATTGGGGTATTTCTGGGTCTGCAAAAGTGGGCACAAGCCTTGATGCTCTAATAGGCAAATGCTTCCATACAAATTGGTAATTATACACTGAAATTGTCTTCACTCAAGTAATCAATTGAAGTTGTACTCTACCTGAATGCATAATTTCATAGCTGGAATGGGTTTTGAACCCACGTTCCCCAATCAACTGAATCAAACCATCTTTGTTAAGTAGATAGCTCGTCCGTTTTAACGCCTGGGCCAATAAAAGGGTCTGGGTGTTTTGCACCTCACTAGTACTAACCTGGGCATATTTAGCTTGTACCCAGTGTTGGTCTAAGGTGTGCTTGAGGTCAGGGAGGGCCTGAAGTTTCACCTTCTGGGCCTCCTGTCACCCAGCCTCATCCTTGGGGTTGGTGTCTATTATCAAGTCATTCAACCATGACATTACCCTCTCCTCCTTCTTGGGCTCCACCCCCCTCCAGGGACGTTCACTAAGGAGAAGTTTTTATGTGCGTGAGACAACTTCATAGCAGCAATGACTGGCTTGGACTTTGATCCTGCAGCCTCAGGAAACAATTATGGAATGCTTTGATCAGGTCTTGGGCATGCTCACAGTCACACGCTGGCGCCCAACTGTTCTCTGCAGCGTCAAAACCCTTCCAGGATACCATGTACCAATCCTTCTTTTAACATGATGGGAGGCTACTATATCTTCCACTTCCTAATCTGGAGCCCCATCCACGAGGTAAGCCTCAGGAGTATCAGGTGAGGGGACCCTTGAACAACATCATTTGCTCTCATGAAAGACTGAGAAGATCTGAAATAAAGAGGTAAGATCTAACTGGTATGAGGCGTGGCCCATCTTTTCTAACAACGCGGTAAGGGCCAATCCTCTTTGTCCCAGCTAATTGCATGGCTGCTTGATAGGGATGTTATGGGAATCAAGAATAATGAGATCCTCTTCCTTGTACGCTAGACCACTCATCACTTACTATCGGCGCTCTCCTCATATACTTGCATTGTCACCTCCAAACTCGTAGAAACCCCCTGGTGGACCTTCTTGATAGTCTTAGCAAAGTCCACCACTGCTTCGACTTTAGATCCACAGCTGGGCTTCATGTTATAGGCGGGGTTAAAACCATGGTTGGCAAAAAGGGGGAACAACAAATGAAGAATGCAAAGTGTTGTTGTAGCTAAATTGGGCCATGGGAAGGTGAGAAATTCAATCTGTATAATCCGTGGCGGTGTAACCCCACAGATACTGTTCCAAGCACTGGTTCACTCATTAGGTCCGCCCATCTGATTGGGGGTGATAGGCAGTCAAACGGCAGGGGAAAATCCGAAGAGTCTTACACAACTTTTCCCAAAAGACAGAGGTAAAATGGGGTCCCTATTCATTAAAGGTTTCTGTGGAAACCCCATGAAGCACAAACACATGTGTGACGAAGAGCCTATTTATCTCAGCCACAGTTATTGTCATTCTGCAAGGAATAAAATGGGCAAACTTTTTAAAGCGGTCCACCACCATGATGGCATAATAACCATCAGAAATATATAATTCCACAATGAGTTTCACCAACAGGGAGGTCCAGGGCCATTCCGCCTTTCAAACTGGTACCAATAAAGCCTGTTAACAGTTGAAGATTGGGTTTCATTTGATTGCAGATCAGGCACTCTTTACAATACCGTCCCACCTGAGCAGGCAAGCTCTTCGAATTGTAGGTACGTCATATTAACTCCAAGGTCTTTGCTTATCCAGGATGACCAACGGTGATCCTGGCATGATGGTCTCAGATTTTCTCTAGGCGCAGTGGTCCAGCAGGAACCCACAGGCGCCCCTGAAACCACACCATCTCATCCTTTATGTGATAAACCCTTGGTAAACTCTCCTGATTCAGAGCGCTTTTAGCAAGAATCATAGTATATTTGGCGGATAACGGCTATGAAAGAACTACGTTTCTGAACATACTGTATTCCTATGCATTTTCCAGAGGTGCAAGCGCAGGCGTGTTGGCCGTGGAATTGGGAAGCTAATATAAAATCTTACCTGGTGGAATCATCAGCTGGGTGTTATGAACTTCTACCTCCTTTGGATCGGGAGCCAAAGCAGGGTTGTGGCTTAAAGCATCCGCCAAACCATTCTCCTTGCCTTTGGTGAACTCATAAGAAAATGCAAATTGGACAAGGGTTTCATGCCAATGGGTCTGCCGTGGGGTTGGGACATGAGAAGCACAGTAGTACAGCAAGGCACAGTGATCTGTACATACACAGAAAGGTTGGGAGGAGCTATGCAAGTGGTGACGCCTATAAGTCAGCGCCTCCACCACTGCTAAGGACTCCTTGTTGTAAATGGCGTAATTCAACTCAGGCAGAGACATTTTCCTAAAAAAATATCCCATTGGATTCTCAGTCCCATCTTCGCCTACTTGTAACAAGGCAGCTGCTATTGCAAAGTTGAAAGCATCTTTAGACACAATGAACTCCTTTGCAGGGTTGACATGGAAAAGGATGGACGTGGACAACAGAGTGCACTTCACTGCTTGGAAAGCGTCCTCCAAAAGGGGGACCACTGGAACACCTTTGCACCACTAGCCCTATATAAGGGCGCTGTCACCTCGGAAAGATTGGGTGTGAACTTCTTATGGAACCTACACGTCCCCAAAAACTTCTCAATTCCTTTTTCAATGTGGGGTGGGCCACTCACGAATAGCCTTCTCCTTGTCTAGAGTTATCATGTATCCTTGGTCAAACATGACGTTGCCCAGGAAAGTGATCTAGGACTTGAAGAATTCACAATTGCTGATCTTTAGCGTAAGGCGGGCTGCCCTTAATCTCTCCACCACTTGCTGAAGGTGTACTGCATGTGACTCATGATCAGGGAAAACACCAGGATATCGTCCATATAGGCAACCGCGCATACCCCCAAAGTCCCCCAAAGCAGCATCAATTCTGCTTTGAAAGATAGCAAGGGCATTCTTGAGCCCAAAGGGCATGACCCAAAATTGGAAAAAAAAATTCTGGTATGGAATGCGGTTAACCACTCCTGTCACTTCTTTATCCGGATTTGATTGAATGCATTGGGGCAATCCAGTTTGAAAAAGACTTTAGCCTTCTCTACATAACGCGCAATCTGCAAATCTAAAGGTTGTGATGGAGGTCTGGTATAGTAACATTGTTTAAGTTCCCATAATCTAAACGAGGGCGTAAAGTTCTATTGGCCTTCTCCAAAAAGAGAAGCGGGGAGCAGACAGTGGAGGTACGCTGAAAGATCGCACCTTTAGTTAACTGCTCCTTCACCCACACATCTAAAGCCTCTTCCTACCGGACAGTCAATGGGTAAATGGGGGAAGATATACGCACTAGATCCACAGTGAGCTTGAACTCACAATTGAACTTGGATTGATTAAATAGTGCGTTAGCTGAAGCTGCATCAAATGAAGATTCAATCCCCTCCAAACAGGAAGGTAAGGGAACCTCCACAGAGGGCTTCAGAAAAGGGGCAAGATTAAGAGTGTGAACATTGGGCCAGTGAGGTAATTTTCCCTGAAAGTGGGCATCAGCCAAAAATACAATCAACTTGTTACCATTTATCAAGGACAAGGAGAGGGTGTTTTCTTTCAAATTAGTCCTGATGTCAAACTTTCTCCACCACTCTACACCCAAAATAATGGGAACAAGAGGTTTTTGATAGCTTGAAAGTGGTCAGACAGGAGATAAGAGCCCACCTGGTAATCCACTAGCCACATGATTTTCAGCGTGGGGATACCTTGAGAAGCCCCGCCTCTAACCATACCACCTGGCGAGTAACTTAACTCAAGTTAGTCAGCAAGGTCTTGGTCAATAAAATTTTCAGAGGCACCGGTATCCACTAAAATAGTTGTGCTGAATTTCCCCAAAGGGGACACAAGGGTAGCGGTCAACAAAAAGTATCCATAATGGGTTTTATTCAAAGCAGAAAACGCCACCACCTCACCTAAAATTCTTCCTCTGGCTTAAGCAAGCCTTCAGGGTATGTTTTGGAATTATAGAAGGGGGAGGGATAGTTGGCCACTCTTACTCTTGAGGCCACATATCCCACCACACCTTCTGCAGGTGCATATACATCTTTATATTTATAACGAAGTTCTTTTTCAACTTCCTGAGTGCTATGGATCATGGTAGGGGTCGAGCGAGGATTCTCAGGGGTAATCTGATATACAGGAATAGGGTCCTCTTCCAGGCCATAAGAGCTAATAAACATCTCGTTTTGTGATATACTGTTCGCATTATAAAACGCGTTTTCAGGCTCCAATGACCCCATACCTGCTCCGAGAATTTGGTGTGCATTGTTATCCAGGGCCATCACCCCAAGCCCATATCAGATGCGTCATCTTGCACTGCAGAAACGCAGTGCAAAGGAAACTCATTATTATTGTTCCAATTTTGGTTAAATTTGGGTCTGGACTCCCCCAGACCCTCAATTTCCACCAAAATGAGGAGGAAATCAGTGGGGAGCCCCTCACAATTCAGTGAATATCACTAGTCGCAGACATGGTATTTATAGGGGCGGCTGCAGGTGACATCATCTTGGCGGAATTACTGAAACCTTTAATCTAGAATTGGGGCTAGACCCCTGTTCAGCTTCAATTTCTGCATAATTCAAAGGTTTAGAAGGATAAGATTCCATCATTGTGAGAGACGCGCGTGACTTTTTGGTTCCTGTATTTATAGGGGCTGACCCAGGTGAAACCATGACGGCCAAATTACCTTACCCCTTCTGGTTTGGGGCGGGGAAACCACCCCAAAGGGCTTCAATCAGATGATTGAAGTTGGATGGGGAGACTGCCAAATTGGGGAGCTTTGCACAGAGAGGTCCAAGGTAGATCGGAGAAATAACATTTTAATGACGCCAGGCAATGGTAAGGCCTGGGCTTTTTCACAAAATTCATACAAATATAATTTCACCAGCCAACCATCTTGACGCAGTGAAAAGAACTTGTAGAAGTGATGGATGCTCCGTCAGAATGACGTTGCTCCAAGACACACTTCAGGCCCTCCACTGATCGCCACAAGAGCGGATGTGCGCAAAACATGGTAAAAACCCAGTCAGTCGCTTCTGGAGACAGCTGATACAACAAATCTACTCCTCGCAAAAGTGGATAGAAACCAGATAAATTGTTATTTTCTAAAGAAGTTTTCAGCTCAAGGGTAGCCAAGGCCTGTTGAATTTCTGAGTAAATCTCAGGAGAAAGGCAGGGAATCACAACAACAGGATCACGAAAAATCTGAGACCACCAGGTACAAGCAGGAAGGGTGGTCACTTCCCAGTTGGTAGTTGCAAGAATAACGCTGAGACGCGCCAAAACAAAACCAACTGAGAAAACTGTGGTGAGCACCATCGTGGCAATGACAAATGGCAAGCGCACCCAGTTTATGCATAAAAAAGTCCCACATGGATAATTCTGATGCACATATAATAAAATAGTTGGTTGACTAATGTCAAGAGAGTGTCTGTAACTCTCTCGTTACCAGCAAGGTGGTGTGGGATGCAAACCCACGCTGCTAGGGAACTATCTTTTAGGAGAATGGGAAACAAGGCACCACGAATGATGCCAGAACAGAAGAGACCCAAGGCAAGGGTGTAGAGCGCAGTATACAGTATCAGGTAAGAAAGAAGCAATGATACTTGTGTGGACCCCAAAGTGAGTCCATAATCAAGTGTAAAAATGGTGCTAGGAGGCTTGGGTGCCTCGATCTGAAGGGGACCTGAGCGGCCCAAGGGAGCACCTGAAACTTTTGTTATTTGGGATAGTATGTAGTGGCCAACATAGCTGGAGGACCTCCTCAAAGAGGTCTGCACCCAGGTTCACCCAAGCAATCATAAAGAAAACCTAAAAAAGGGGAAATTTTATCTGCAAAAAGTCGACCAACAAGGAATGTTGATCATGAAAACCATATTTAAACTTCGTCAGGGTAATTCTGTGTCTGCAAAAGTGGGCGCAAGCCTTAACGCTCCAATAGGAAAATGCTTCCATACAAAATGTAGAGTAACTGAAATTGTCTTCAATCAACTAATCAATTGAATTTTACTTTACCCAAACGCATAATCTTTTAACTGAAATGGGTTTTAAACCCCCATTCCCCAATCAACTCAATCAATCTATATTCTTCAAGTAGATAGCTCATCCGTTTTAACGCCTGGGCTGATACAAGGGGCTGGGTGTTTTGCACCTCACTAGTACCAACCTGGACATATTTGGCTTGTACCCAGAGTCGGTCTAAGGTGTTCTTGAGGTCATGGAGGGCCTGAAGTTTCACCTTCTGGGCCTCCTGTCACCCATCCTTATCCTTGGGGTTGGTGCCTACTATCAAGTCATTCAACCATGACAGTCTTTTATATTTATATGGTTATAACCTGTGCATATGAAGTATGATGTCCCTGTGCTATTCAAAAATATTCTCTCATCTAGGGTGTATCCTGGATCAGTAATCTGAGTGAGAGGAAAGACTCTTATATGGTGCCCCTCTTGGTTCTGAAAGGATGTATTGTTCCGTCCACTTGATGTCTGGAGCTTGGAACCCAACACTACCTTTTCTATAAGGACAGGGTTCAATCCCCTTTAATGGGGCCTTTGGTAGGGTTAATTATTATGTGGGATTGGGAGCTTGATTGCTGCAATGGCATCTGAGTTTGGTGTGGGTGGTTATGGAGCTTCCAGGTGAGCTTTTTGAATTTAAAACTTACTCTTGAAAGTTGTTACAATATATGTTGAGTACCTAACTGTTCTTATAGGCTGGATGAAACTTCCATTACACTAAGTATAGTAAGCTACATTTTATTTGTCATGACCAAAAGAACTCTTCTGCTTCAATATCAGGAGTACCATCGACCATAAGGGTTCTGCTTATGCATGTTTTTTCCTTTACAAGGGGATAATGAGAAAGTTTGGAAGAAGATATGGACCTTCCAGTGCATTGCAGTTACAAATGGAATAATTTTTTTCAAAACTTTACTAAAAGGAAAGGTTCCAATTTGTTTGCAATCCATCTTCTTAGATGGGACTTTAAGCTTTGGTTCTTAGTGTTTACATTAATAAGTCATCTACCTAGTAGTCAGGGGCTGCAAAGCACTTTTTGTCAGAAAACAGCTTGGCATCATTGGTGGATGTGGTCAACTAATTCTAAACCTGTTGATGCACTTTCTGTGTAAGATCCTCAAAGTTAATATAATTTTTATTTGAGGTATGCCAACCAAAGGATGGACATTACCAAAACAGAAGCACTAAACAAACAAACCAAAAACATGAACCAACCGCCCTAAATTAGTGGCGAGACACAAATATTGAAAAAACAATCTACTAGGTGGAACAGCGGTAGCCGCTTATTCCATCATGGTGGAGGGGGAGGGGGATCATGCGTATTATTGATTTTGACTTCCACATTGAAGAGGCGGATCAATTCTGAGAGCAAGGGGGTTGGGGGCATCTTTAGAATGAGGGTCAAGGTGAAATAGATAGTTGTTGATATCATCATTGACAAATTTGGGCCTGGAGCATAGCCTCTATGAGTTTGGCAACATGGTGTTCAGCTTACATGCAGGTGTCAGGAAGCTGGGAGAATTTTGTGATGTTGTCTCTGGTGATGCACGTGGTTGGGGAAAAATCTTACAGTTCAGCAACATACTTGACAGAGATGGTTAGAAGTTTCAGCTAATCATTTGATTTCCTCTTTTGCAACATCATGGAAATCAGGGGGACTGTGTGACGTGCAGCCCTTCCTTGAATTCAATGATAGAGAGTGCCACAGCATTGTGGAGATGGTGACTTTTGGGTGAGGCCACTGCAGCCTGAGCAAGCTGATGGTCACTAAGAAAAGGGGTAGTGGCGGGTTTGGGGACATATTTTTTTGTGAAAATGGGGCATCGAAGTCTGAATTCATATAAGGTTCTAAATTAAGTGGAAAGTCTAGAGGAGGGACAATCACACCATCTTTTGTCACTTTATCCAATAAGTCCCAGAAATTTTGGTTGATTAGGATTGATTCAGAGATATGTGGCTGTGGTTGGGTAAGTTTTGGGACAGGAAATTGTCTGGATTGAATTTGGGTCCAAACCTGCTCCTGATTGGTTGTATTATGAAAAAATTGGCCGGTTTGGGTTTTGGTTGCAAGATTTTGCTGATTCATTAAGTGCTTATCCGGAGGGAGTAGGGCAGACAAAAATCCTACTCAAAAGCTGTAGGTGTGGCCTTATGGGTGGGGTTGGCAGTTTTTTCATTGTTTGAACTGTATTGACATGCCTTTTTGGAATGGTCCAATTCATAGCAGAGGGGGCATACTGTGCGACTGTTGTCAATGTGAGCCCAAAAGAAGTGGTCTGGTGCAGATGAGTTATAGGCACGCGGTGAGATGTGCTGGCTATGGTCGTCTGGTGGAGGGTAATGGTGGTCATTGCCTGAGGTGCCACTAGGCGCTCGGCACTGCTTGGGATAAGGAACTGGAGGATGGTGTCTGTGCCATAAGTGGACATCCCTGACATCAACTACTTATAGAGTGTTTGAGGGGGAAGGTATGAGGGGAAGTTTGCAAAGGTCATCACAAGTGTGGTAGCATCTGGGAGGCATGTACGGGTGATGGTAATGAGTGTGTTTTTATAAATTAAGGGCATTGCTGCTGCAGCGGCCGCATCCTATTCTGTGGGAATCCAATATTAAAATATGCCTTGTAAAGGCGGAAGTCAATAAATCCTGCTGGTGCTAAGGTGGCCATTGATAGCTCAATTACCATTTTGTCAGAATATGGGAAGAGAAATCCATACTTGATATGGAGGAAAAAGTAAATATTGGACTGGGGTAGGGCTAGGGGGTGGGGGCAGGTTGGGTGGTCTTACATGAGGTGTAGTGCTAATCCCTTGGAGGGACAATCCGGCAGATGTTTTTGGTAGACTGGATGAGCCAGTCCGCACATGTTTGCCTGCTGGAAATTAAACACTATTGGGTGGAGCACTGCTGCCTCACACTGGGGCAGCAGATGGTGGATCTGAGGACATGAAGTAGGGAATTGGTCTGGTGAGGTGACGGTGGAAAATAGACTGTTTTTTTAATTTGCTCAAAAGTATTGTCAAGATTCTTAAAGTTGTCTACCATTAAATTGTTTCTCTGTATTGAAGTATGATGGTGTAGGCAGGGTTTTACCTTAACTTGGTGTACATTGGCGACATCCCTGTTGATGAGTGAATATAAGTATCGTTTGAGTTTGAGCCAAAGGAAGGTCATATGCGCTTGTTTTTTAAGATTTAGTAGCGTAGTAGCGGAGGTATTGCTCTAGATAACTGGTTTATTTGGTCAGTTCAGTAATTGGATTAGAGTGATGTGTTGACGATCTACATGAATCGATCTTCAATATTTTGAACTGAGCCTCCCAAAACTATGAGGTAAACCGAGGCTCTTTATCACTAATTATGTTCTGTGATACTCAAAGCAGTGAAAATACGTGGGAAACAAACAACTGCGCCATATCTTCATCTGTAGTTGTTGTCATACAAGGGATGTTTATGGCATGATTTGTAAATTAATATAACACCCCCATGATTTCATCATAGCCCCAAATGTTGGTAAACTCACAATTAGATCCCCCAAGAGAGATATTCATGGACCTGCTAATGTTTGAGTATGGTGGAGGAGCCTATTTCAACCTCCTCTAACAGATTGGAGTGAGCATAAGTCAAACAGTTCTTTGGTCAAGGAGTAAAAGCCTTTGTGAGTAAATACCAGTCATACCTACGCTTTATCAATTTTATTCACTTCTTCATGCCTGGGTGTTTATGGTGGAATTATCATGCTGTTCCCTTATGACATGGAAACGCAGAGAAGAGGTAATGCATATTTGATCATGAAAAATTACCATATTCTTTTTTGGAATACCATTCAGATGTAACTCAAGATATTGCCTGACCTCTACATAGCTCAGATAGCTAATGGAACTATCAAGACCAAACAGGTGGGTTACAAATGCAATAGCCTTCAGAAAATAGACTCTGGTGTGTCAAATAGTGGTAAAATTAATTTAAATTAATTTAAGATTTCTAAGATCAGAATGCAAACAAAATGAATGGCTTCAAGAACAAAACAAAGCATAAATTAGTTTCAAAAAGGTTTTGATAAATGTAGGGGTACTTTTTGGACGTTATAGTACTAGTCTATATGGGAATCTTAGAGGCAAAGATCTTGATATGGTCCAACAATAGCCCTCTCTTTGTAGAATCTGTGGGACAAGACCCGCACTTCCTCACTTATGATTATTTTAATAAACTAACAAGCGAAGATGCTAAAGGAAACTTCTTCATATATTTCATATAAATAGCTTTAAACAAAATAATTTTTGGTCTCTAAATTTACCTTTATTATGGATAAGGGGATATCTTTAAAAGAAACCCCATGGACTACTCTTTTTTAGTACTAGATGCCCATGGACTACTCTTTAGAATTTAATAATGTAATAACTTCCCTGTATGCCCTCACTGGAGATCAAACTCTCATTCTCACCTTAAGTATATGCCTCAACTTGGCTTGACTCTTAGTAATTAATCATTTAACAAGCCAATGGATTCAATATCTTACCTCTGGAACACTCTCCTTTTGTATAATCTCACCTGGGCTCTGTCACTAAACTGCTTTGTGGCATTCTAAAAACCCTGTCTATCAGATTATATTATTTTTATTCAATATTATAAAACTATTCTATAAAGGTGATGAAGATATTATAAGAAAGTCTTACCTGCTTGGTACAAACACATGACCAATCTATTAGTGGTCATTCTCTCCCTAATGTTCCTGATAATGAAACCTCTTGTCTCTTCCCATCCCATGGCCATCTTCATCTTTAGTATCACCTGATTTAACTGAAACGGAGTTTTAACAGGTTAATTATTAGAAAATTTATGTGTGATGCATGAGACTTTCTCGTGAGTGAAGTTGCAAGCGTTCCTGACCAAGATACAGGAGGAATCACTGCTGCGTACTTCCAGATTGCGCAGGTAGTGGCTGCCCTTCTCAAGAATCTCTTGTTTAAGTTTACTGAACTTTTGGAAATTCAGTTAACCCTCCTATATTCCTTAGAAAAACGCCTTAAACTTGTAGAAAGAGAGGCTGCTCCAAATGATTTCCAGGATGCTTCCCGGTCAGCGCTCTTAGCTCTTAACCAAGTGACAATGGCAGTCATGGACTATGCCCAGATGTTGCAGCCCCTAGAAAAGGCTGCAAAAGTTCTTCCTTCCATGATTGCGTGCATGTTCAGACTAATTTCTAATCAGATATTCTCACTGCAATGGCAGCTACCCACTTAGTGCTACTTGAAGGAGGATATTTCATTTGCCACCCAGGTGGAAGGGCAATTAGCCATGGCAAGCCAAGTCATTCAACAAAGTCCCCAAAAAGTATATTTGATGATGTTCAGAACCAGAGTCAACCATCAACTCTGTAAGACAACCAAAGCAAGGACAAACTGCAAGACCAGCCTCCCTGAACAGTCTGGTACCCCTCTTACAACCTTTCTCAACCCCTAGCACATCTCTTCTCTAGATGAAGAAAAGATTATCTTAACTGTTTGTGGATTTTCTGCTAAAACTTAAAAGAAAGGAGAATATGGTTATGATAGAAAGAGTTTAAGATTTGGTCAATATGAGTGCAAAATAAGACTATAAGGATATGGAGTTATTGACAACTAAATTCAGATGCAAAAAAGGTTACTATATCCTTACAGACATCATAAAGTCTTTAGATGTTGAAAATTGATCATCTGATACAGCTGTGACAAGTACTACATTGGTTCATAGAATTAATAGAACCACTAATAACTTGCCCCACCCATTTATATTGAATATTATAAAGTGTTGCAAATACTCACCACAATTCTACTAAGAGAGAGGCCTGGTCACATTCCGCCCAAAAGGCTAGGCTCTAGTATACCTAGAATATTTCACCTCAGGCAGGGGCAGGCCTTGTGTAAACACAATGTATTGGGTAAGTTTCTTTCCAGTGAAAAAGTAGGAGTATAGGCCTTCCAAGCTGTTTAGGATACCCTACTCTTCACTACAGTCCTGGTGCACCCAGACGCTGACCATCTGTTTATGGCTAAAAATGATGCCTCTTTTTTAGCACTAATGGCTCCCAACCCAAAAGGTGGAGCCGCCACGCATCTTTATTTGCAAATGAGCCAAACAAAGAATTATCATAATAAAAAACTTCTAATATAGCACCTAAGTTATTAGCCTAGGAAGCCATATCAGATGGTGAGTAAGCTTTGGGGAAACTTTTGTCTGGCGCCCGCTTTAGTTGGCGGATCATGGTGAATAGCATAGGAGTTGTGGCATCAGCGGCATGTTGCATAGGGAGGTAAAGTTGAGGGTTTCCTTCATTAATGAGGCCTGCAGTGTCCATTGCCTCGACATATTGAGCAAGATGATGCTCAGCAAAAGTGATGAGAGCCAGAACATAAGTAAATAACTTAATGCGATGGTGGGTTTTGGGATAATTTGGGTTGAAAAGAGAAGTTTTTGCTGCATCAATCCAAGCACGGCTTGCACCAAAAGTGAGCTCATAATTCTCATTTTTTGCTTCTTCCTCAAAATCATGGGGGAAATTGGGGATAGGAATACCCTCAACCAAATGTTCCATCGTCTGTTAGAATTGATGCCTCAAATATTGTAATAGGTGAAGTTTCATGAAAAGCATTGAGGATGGCCTAGAGCACCCAGTCAGTTACTTCATTAGAATAATGTTACTGGTAGAGACAGATTATCTGGTTTACAAAAAGAAACTTTTGATAAGCGTTTCCACCTTAGAAAAATGTCAACATCATTTATTATAATCCTGTCACCCCTTCACAATCCTGACTGTCCATAGGGCCCTAGAGTTTCATAACAGCCCTAGGATAATGAACCAACTCAAGCCCACTGGTACATATAGCTGACCAAAATGATTTTATGACTGAATATAATCATAGGAATCTCAACCTTCTACCAGACTTGATTATCCAAGATCTTAAGATGGTTTTCTCTAAGAAGGAGCTTAAAAAGTATAACGTAGTGAAACTTTTCCCTACTCAGCTGTTTGTCACAATACAAAAATAAGATACTGACTTAACATATCGAATTTGTACCATCCAGAGGCGCTCCAAATATGGTGTGAAAATCATAAAGGAGCTCAAAGAATAAATTCTAGAAGGTAACACAAAAATTTCAGAAGGAGGTATGCCTCTTCCTCTATTAAGACCATTTGCAGTTACCAACGCTCAAGCTTTAAACTAAGGTCATGGAGCTCTGCTATGATCACCCTTTGGCGGCACACTTAAATTTAAACAAAAAGATCAAGCTCTTACTCTAAAAATACTTCTGGACAGACTTGGCGGTAACCATAAGAGGCTACGTTGAGTGATGGCTCATCTGCTCCAGGTCCATTTACACCAGAATTAATTCTTAGGATAGTCAAAACCTTACAAATTCGCAAGCTATCTTATGCTTCACTAAGCATATATTTTATAACTGGGCTTCCAAAGTCCAAATGTTTTGACGCCATCATGGTGGTGAAATTACTAAAAAAGTGTGTAGAGCTCTTCCCATGCACCTCTAAGGTCACGGCTAAAGACACTGTGAAAATCCTTAGAAAGGAAGAGTTCTCAAGGCATGGTCTCCAGAACATGATTATCCTGAGCCAGGGCCTAAGGAAATCCCACAGTCTTAGGATACCCTTCTCAGTATCATAAAGATTAAGCTGTGCTGCTCCTCATTAAACCACCCTCAATCTAATGTTCATATGGAGAAAGGCAATCAGATCCTCAAGGAGTACCTGAGATGCTGCTCAAAGCAACACTAATAACGGATAGACTGGATAAAGCTCCCAGTTCACACTCAACAACTTGATGCACTCTTTGACAGGGATGTCTTTTTATATAAACTATGGATACCACCTAAGGACAATGAAGGGCCACCTGGGAGGAACAAACCTAGATATTATTGACCTAGTGGTCGAAGTAAAGGAGAACCTGAAAGTCCTGAGATCCAACGTGGTAAAAGGTAATCAAGGGCCCAAAAGAGGAAAGTGGACGCGCATTGATCTGAGGTTCCAGCCCTCAAGAGAGAAGACCTCATAATGCCAACGTAAAAGACTATTTGTTCCCCTCCAAAAGCCAAAGATTCAGAATAGTCAATTTAGGACCATACAAGGTCATTTGTTAGGCAAACAAGGTGTCTTACAAAATAGAGCCCCCAGATAGATCCCATGTGCACTAGGTACTGCATGCCTCAAAGGTAAAGAATATTTAGGACCATTACAGAAAATATCAAGGTGGTTCATATAGGTAGCCCTGTAGAGGCTGAGTGCAAGGTGGAATCGATTCTGTAAACCAAGTTATCTTTGGGGAAGTTCTGGTATTTGGTCAAATGAAATTGTCTACCCTGTAATAAAGTTCTTCTGGCTGACCGCCAACAACTGCTCCAACTTAGAAGGCTGAAGAGTACTGGGGCTCATGGGGCTCTCATTCAGAGGTGTTGATGTAATGGTCAATGCATTTCCTGACCGCACATACCCTATTCTTCTTTGATGGGAAGATCAGAACTAAAAAGGAGGGATTTATGGCAATAACCTTCAAAACGGCCATCTGGAAAATTATATTTTGCTAAAATTAATATTAATAATTTAAACTTTTGTTATCATAATGCAATTAATTTGATTGGTTTTGAGAATTAATAACAGTCCAAAATTATACGTTAACAATTTTTGATAATGGCAAGTGCATAAATGGGGAGTTTTTTAGTTTGGGTCTTGAATATATGTATTAAAGGATGATGTTCTCAAAAAAGGTCTGTAAATAGCCTTCTGCTCCAATCCCATTATGCGCCATGGAGCTGCTTGTCAACGGAATTTCCTGTAAAATTTTCTAAATGACTTCCCTGAGAAAGCCTAAGACAAAATTGAAGAGCTTGCTTTTATAGCGGGGTATGTATGCACTGATGCCTCCAAGTTGGCATTGTTTAACCTCAACTATGTTCAAATACATCAGCAAATTAAATCATTTACTTGTACTTTGGAGCTAATCAAACATGCCAAGTTTCAGATTTCTCAGTAAGTCAAGTTAATGCATACTGTATTCCTCATCAATAAAGTTAAGCTAATATTACTTCACATTCTGCCCCACACCACTGATACCTCAACCTATTATGTCTGCTCTCTCATGTGCCCTTAAGTCCACGTTGGATAAGGAATACCATGACTCCTTACCCAAATATAATATTGCTTCTTAGGCTGCCCGCTGTGGTACCATATTAAGTTTATTTTTGCTTTACATTTGGCACCATTCATAAATAAAAACCGCGAGGACGCCCCCCACTTGGCTTGGGCCCCACTAGTACTAAAAAATAGCATTCTTTTTTTCAGACTCAGCAGTAACAAGCCCCATTCTTCCTCACAGAACCAAATTCATAAACGATAGGTGAAGGTGCTCAAAGCAACTTTGTCTTATAATACTATAATTAAAAAATCTTTAAAAGCCAAAATAAATTTTATATCTTTAAAATCATTTTGATTATGGTAAGGAGATTATTTGTAATGAACCATGAGCTACTATTTAGACTTCAATAAGGCCATCCCATCCCTGTATTCCCTCACTGGAGGTCAGACCCTCTTATTTTACCTGAAGTATCATTCTCACCATGACTCAAGGCCTCATCATTAACTGCTCCACAAGCTAACAGACTTTCAGTCTTACCTCTGGAATATTTTCTTGTTTGTGGGCCATCACCTGGGCCCTGTTACCAATTTAACTTCATGGTCATCTGTAAAGACTCATTTTGTCACACCAGATGGAGCTTTTCCAACATTGATCATGGTCAGGAGGTTGAGACCTTCAGGGTTTGAGGTCTGCTATGACAAAATGGCGTCATGGAGGTAATACTTTAATCAGGGAGTTTGGTGATGGGTTGCTTACTATCTTGATCAACAAGTTCTAAGAAATGGCAGGGACAATTGGGGTTTGTGAATAAGAATTCTGGATTAGAAATGCAGTGTGGATGGAGCTACCATGGCAATGGCAGGAAGTGTCGATTAAAAATATGGTTTTTTGGGATTGCAGCAACCAACATAGAGTCATCATTGACTATAGACCCATCAAAGATTGCATCTAAGGATATCTGGAAGAATGTGTGGACCCCTTATTAATTCATATTTTTATCCATTAATTAAGAGTCCCAGTAAGTTCAGGTATGCCTGTTTGCCAGTTCCGTAGATTTCAATTGTATATGAGTGGCTTAAGATTATTACGCGCCACTATTATATTCCAGAGCCCTGTAAAAGATAATGTGAGTGCATTAAGTACAAAGAAATGGAAGCTTACTCCCTGTAATAGATAGCCCATGAGTGCTTGGTTATGCTAAAGTTCCATGAAAATATTCCACTGGGTGTTCTTGCTCATCTTGCTCTTGCAACAGGACAGTACCCATAGCCATACCCAAAGCATTATATGCCACAATGAGAGGTTTTCCTCAAATCATGGTGCAAAATGAGAACATTTGTGAAGACATCTATAATGACATTAGATTTTTGCTGACACTCAGGAGTCCAGACGAACGGCGTGTTCTTTCCTTTCAATGGTTAAAGGGCCAAGTCCATCTATAGAATGCCAGAGAAGATTTTTAAGAGATGTGACCAAGCCCAGGAAGATGCAGATCTGTTTCTGAGTAATTAGGGGCTGACCATGATCTGATGGCATCTAATTTTGATGGGGTGAAAATTTGACCATCTTTTATCATGAAATTCCCTAAAAACTTAACTTTGTCCTTATAAAAATACATATTTGAATGATTTTGTAAGCAAGCCTGTTTTATGAAGAGCCTTTCAGGCTTTGCCCTAATATTAGTCAAGACCTAACTTGGGGGTTTCCATTTAGTTTTAGTTTACTACAAGATACTCAAGTCTTTAATTATTTATCAATGTGTGTATAATGTTAAAACTATTTATGTAAGATTCAAAAGTTGTATTTAAAGATAATTGCTGATGAGGATAACCAGTGGTAGAGTATGGACTCAATGACCACTGCCTCCTAAGTTCAATCCCAGTAGATGAACGTTGGGTAAGGAATGCTTATATCTGTGTCAGTGTTGCACACTGTCACAAAATCAATTGTGGGCTCTGCTAGTGTTCCAGGCCAACCAATATGAAGACTAATTGGCCCTTTGCCATTTCGCCTTCATAGGCGTACCAATCTCCTACAAGTCCGCGACCAACACACCAAAAAGCAGACCAATGACTTTCGCTTTAGCCCATGGTCCATCTTAGGTGTGCCCTAGTGAGTCCTGTCCCCATCCTGGGCGGCTCAGGCACTCCCATGCTGTCTCACCCTCTCAACCCTTCACTAACCCATCTGGGCATGCCCCAGTGAGTCCATCCCCCTCCATGGGCAGCTATGGCACTCGTGCGCTGCACCCCGCAAAGTTGGCAGCCAGTCAGCGCATCATTGTTGGTAACCAGCTGGCTAGGCTCCCACCAGTTTCTCATAGGGAGGAGACATGGGGGCTGGCAGCGCTGGCCACTCCAGGTGTGATCACCTGCACCTATTGGGTATCTTCTGTCCCATCTTAACCCTACTCTAGCTGATGAACTACTAAAAATAAGAAAAGATGGGCAAAAGATAGATGTTCATTTGGAGGGAATGAACGACTATTTATACTTAGGCTACTGCGCCTCTGAAACCCCTCAGCCATCCAGGATGGAACTCTATCAGATTGTCAATTCATTCATCATAGCGATTCCCTCCCAATACGCTCATCTGATCACCAAATATTAAATTAGGTCAATCCACCTCAGCACAAGTCACCAAACATTGTATATAAATTCATATTTAAAGAGAACTTTGAGCATCCTTGGCATGAGTTGCTGGTGCTCCAAATTAGACAGTGGAACCATTTTCAGACAATTTATAACGGATTCATTGCTTTTCACCAGAAACTCCCACAATCATCCTCAGATTGACATTTCAGCAGCAAACACAGATTCCACCAAACCTAAGCTCAATTAATAATTATAACATTAAATAGTATTAAACTTGGAAATTAGCTGGCAATCACGCCCAACTAACTGACACCCCTAATTCTGATACTATCAGAAGGATACATCTGGCTAATTTCCTGACATACACCAATGCCTTAAACCAAGATAGCAAATATCAAGGCAGTCCATGGAGTTTCTGGCCTGTTAGAGCACTGTGTGTGGACATTTACCATTATTTATCCTACTTTCCAGTTGATTTTAATTTCCCCATTAATTGGTTCAGTATTGTCCCCAGGTTGACCCACCTCAAATAACTATAAATTACTATTGCCACACAATTTCCTTCAATTTTGCCAGAATTATGAGCAAAAGAATTAAATTAATGAACTGACTATCAATTGCCATCCTAATGATCCACTGACTGATATATGTGAACTTGATTCTTACTTGGACTATCCCCTATTATCACATGAAATGTTTGATATTCCTTCACTTAACTATAATGTGAGGTTTTCCTATCTATCCATCTCAGAATAATCTCTCTTCCCCTGATCTATATATTACTATAAATAGTATTAATTTTATTTCAATAAAATACCTTCTTATGTCTCTTATTATCTTTTAGTAATATTTTCTTTGGCTTTGGCTATTTTTAATATGCTGTCTGCTTTCCTAACTTTAGCAACATGCAAGCATTTATATATTAGGAAATCTTTCAGACTGGTGTTCACCTTAGGGGATCAACCAGCTTTGAATTTTCATGGTTGGATGACATTATAGTAGGAACAGATGCTAGAGATAAGGCTGGGCGACAGGAGGCCCAGAAGGTGAAACTTCAGGCTCTTCCTGACCTGAAACACACCTTAGATCAACGCTGGGTGCAAGCCAAGCATGCCCAGGTTGATGCTAATGGGTTGCAAAACGCCCAGCCTCTTATCTCGGCTCAGGCCCTAAAACAAACAATTTATGTCATAAACAAAGATGGTTTAATTCACTTGGTTGGAGAGCAAGGGTTTGAGTCCCGCTCTAGCTATGAATAACAAACTCAGGTAAAATACAGCTTCAAATAATTACTCGAGTGAAGGCACTTTTGGTGTATTTTACTAAAATGGATGGAAGCGTCTGTTTGTTGGAGCTTCAAGGCTTGGGCGCACCTCCGAAGAACCTGAATTTCCCCAGCCCACTTTAAAATATGTTTTTGTGACCAACATTCCTTGTTGGTCGACTTTAAACTTTAATAAATTTACCCATTATTTTACGTTTTTTTACAATGGTTCCTTGGGCGAACATGGTGGTGGACCTCTTCAGGGAAGTCTTCAACTATGTGGGCCACTACCTATTATCACCATTTACACGAATCCCAGGTGCTTTCTTGGGCCATTCAGGTCCCCTCTAGACCAATACACCCAAGACTACTCGCGCCAAGTTACCCTCAACTATGGACTCCCCATTGGTGTCTACTCAAGTTGGGGGTTTTCTTACTTGCCTGTTCTCATATGTGTTGCTTTACCCCCTAGCCTGGGTTACCTTCTGCTCAAGCACCATTCTAGGTGCCCCATTTCCCATTCTCTTAACTGCTAGTTCCCTAGCAATGTGGGTTCACGTCCCACATCATCTTGCTGGGAACAAGAGAGTTACAGACACTCTCTTGACATGAATCTAGTTCACAGTATCAAAAGAGATGTAAGAGCTCATGAGAAGGAAATCACTGCTATGGCCCTTATAAAGAAAAGCAAAATTTTCTTATACTCTGGCCTTAGAAGAAAAACTCCTGAGACCAGAAGAAAAGTTAAAGCAACACGTTAAAGTGTCTGATATCTTGGCTAAACAAATCAAAAACTTACAAGCTGAATTACAATTTGTTTACCAGCTAACTGCCTTATGAAACAGAGTCGCCACTTTAGAAAAGATATAAGGTGGGCTAATTAGGGTAAGCTGGGGCCTCCATGTGGCACAACTGGGGAAAGCCTGTGGAAACATGGGTGAGTAGCTAACACCAGAACCCAGAGAGGCACGTTGGTCAGGTCCTGTAGTGGCCTGAAAGAAGTGCGGGATGGTAGTGATGACTGTGCCAACCTGTTCTTGCAGGTGTCTACCACTCCCTGAGGGGAGAATATGGGCAGGAAGGGGGGTATGAGTCAGGCAGGGCGCCTGTAAAACGGCCTTCCCATGAGCTGGGGTTATGCGGGTGCAGACCCCAGGACAAGGGAGGGGCAATCCTGGTTGGATGCGCTTTTGTGCACCTGCCTACCATAAATGCCGCGGTTTGTTGAGTTGACCTGAAGCTCAGCTAGCTACCAGTTTGGTTGGCATGAGCTGGCTGGCGGCAAAATGAATCTTGCAAGAAAATTAAGGCTGATCCAAAAGGACTCCAAGGCTTCCTGGACAAAAAAGGGCCAGAAAGCATAATATCCATTAACAGGATGCAGGTGACAAAGGGGAAGGCTTCAGATTCTCCCCCTCAGACCTTAAACCTGGGGGTCATTGGGTCTTGTCCCCACAAGGGGGATAAGAGGCATATAGCCTGTCCTGGCTGGTGCAGATGAGCTGCCCAGTTCTAAACAGGGCGGGCATATGTCAGTTTAGGGGTAGCATGAGCTACTCCCAATCGCAGTTGGCCCCACATTTTAAGTGATTGTTGGACATTCTCCTTTTCAATCTAAGGAAAAGAATGTTGGAGGTATCAGTGTTCCTAATTTTTCTCTTATGATTGGCCAATCACCTGCTCAATTTTTAAATAACATTGTGTATATCAACAATATGAGTACCCACAACAAAAAAACCTTAGTGGAATCCTAACAACTGGGAAAATATGATTTACCATATGTGGGATCTGCTAAAAGAGGCCACGTATAATATTTTAAAATGGAATATTTTACTTTTTATTAAAAAGTATAAAATACTTGTTTTGGTTTTTTATGTTTTTTATTAAACAGGCAGTGCAAAACCAGAAAAGGTCCCTTTGTTGATACTAGCTTTTCCTATTTAAACTAGTTCAAATTTTGAGACCATCGATATTAAAGGGAAAAGAATGTAAAGCTCAGTCTTCTAAATTAGTAAATATAAGCTTTTGGCCTATCAGATCAAAGATAAAAATTTTTTAGAGGTAAAACTGACCTGTGCAGTAATGATTTAATGAATTGTATCCAATCACCATTGAGTAAAATCTTTTCACCTTGGTGGTGATCTGACTCAGATGGTAATGAATGGGTATTTCAGCAGTAGTTGAACTTGGAAGGTAATGATTGGCTAATGCTTACCCTATCATCCTCGAGTAAAATCTTTGCACCTTGACGGTGGTTAGACTCGGATGATATTGATTGGTTAACTCGCACCCAATCATTGATGGGTAACATCCTCTTGCCTTGTGAAGGTTCCGATCCATGCGATATTATACTCCTCATATTTGACCAAGGAGTCAGAGTATTTCTATTATTAATATTTACCACTTTAAGTTGATTCTTATGATAAATTGTATTCCTCCAGTTGTTAGGATTCCACTGAGAATCCACTAGGGTTTTTTCATTGTAAGAACTAATATCATTAGTATCCCCATTAATATTTAAAAATTTGGCAGGTGACGAGCTAATCATAAGAGCAGATTTGGGAACACTAATACCAACATTCTTTTTCTCAGATCGAAGAGGAGAATGTCTGACATTGCCCCCCTCAAGAATGTTGGTAGGGGTGTTGCGATTATGATAGTTTAAAGCCTTATTATCTGCTTGAGAGGTAGAAAGGGGGTGCGGAGCTTATTGTAGCCTGCCCTTTTTTAGTCGCTGTTTTTGTAAGGCTGTTATACATGCAATATTAGTCCTTCTTGCTGTTTTGGTATTGGCTAAAACCAAGGGAACTTTGTAATTAAGCAATGACAAGAACCCTTGCTTCAGGACCATCTAGTACTAAAAAAAAAGAACCCTTGCTTCATGTTGATAATGCCATCATACTCAATCATAAACTAAAAACCTATAAGCATCTCATATTTGTTATTCTCCAAAGCCACTGCGGGGGCTGATAGAATAAGCTTCCCAATTTTGATGGGAAGCGACGAGTAAGCACCAAGTGCTTGGGTGTTTTTAGGACCAGCGGTTCCATAGTCTTGGTTGTACTCCAAGTCAGTTGCAAGCTTGATCTTTTTCATCATCTTGGAGGAGATTACGTTCACTGGGGAGCCTGTATCTAGAATGGCCATCACCCAAACTTTTTGAATCACCACTTCGACCTTTGTGAGGATTTCCTCAAAAGGGGGCGATAGTGCTAAGACCTCCCTAAGATAGAAATTAGAGGTTAGTTTACCTGCGGTCTCAGGGTAATCTTCTGTGATGGACTTCATGGTGTGACTATGCTGGATAAGGCGTATAAGATGAGACACCACCTCATCTGCATCGCTAGCAGTATCAATAATAATTGGTTCCCCCAGAACTTGGCTGAGATACATTTCTTCAGGTATAGTGGCTTTATCCACTCCTCCAGCATTTAAGTGATTGGGGACTTCCACCTCAGCAGGTGTACCAACTACATAATATCTGACCTCATCCGTATCCCCCTCAGAATCATCCCCCGGGGTATTTGTGACGCGAGGTGATGGCCTTATTTGGTTGAATGAGTTAGGCACATGAGGTTTGTCAGCAATAGGTGTGCCTTTCACTACGCTGACATTTCTTTTCCCTGCTCCTGTTCCTCGGTGTCAGCTTTCTTTTTCCAGCACATAGCCTCCATGTGGCCGACTTTGTTGCAGTATTTGCATTGAGGGCGTTCAAGATGTTTTGGTTTGGGGTTTTGCTCTTTAGGGCCCAATATCTGAAGGGGCTCCTTCTTGTCCTCAATAGCTAAGGCTCGAGGCTTAGGCTTTTGATCATCAATGGTTAAAGCATGAGGGCGAGATACTGCTCCACGTGGAACTTCGGGCTTATGGAAATCGATGACATCTATTAATGCCTCCTTGATATCTTGGATGCTATGGAAATAGCGTTTAACTGAAGTGATGTGCATCGCTAGAGATGGGTAAGAAGCCACTCCAGTCAAAGCGGCAGCTATAGCATCATCCAAAGTCAACATTTTTAAGGTTAACAGCGTCTGTGCTTCCAAATAAAATCATTCCACAAAAGCGATCACTGACTCTCCTTTTCGAATACTCATATGCATGAAGGCTTGCTTTTTCAAGCTTATAGCTTGTTTGGAGCCGAACGTGTTTATGAGGGCCTCTTTAACCTCGGACCAGGTGCTAAGAGCATCCATATGTGGGACCATCACCTCTTGTGCCATGTGACCCAAACAGGAAAGGATATGTTTGGCCTTCTGAAGATCAGTGGCCCCTTCCATAGCTGCTTCATAGATGTATAAAAACGAGGCAATGCTACCCTCTCCAGGGATGAAATTGTCTTTAAACGTTGGTTTGAATGAACTAGATTCACCCTCAGTCAGGGTATTAATAGCTGGAGCTTCTGTTATTGGGGTTTCAGAGCGGTAGCTCAACTGATCAAAGGTCCAGGAAAGGCGTTCAAACTGATCTTGCATAGCTTCAAGCCAGGTTTCCATTTTTAGAGAGGGCTTCTAGAGGCTCAGATTCGCACAGTCTTAATTGAGCTTTGATCCCTGATTTATGAGTTTCAAAGTCTTCCACTCGGTCTTCCATTGCAGAGACTTGAAAATGAAGTTGTGACACCATGAAGCTTAGGCTTAATTGAGCAGTTTCCACGGCTTTCACTCGGTTCTTCAGCTCTTCTTTCATTTGTTTACACCCTTCATCATCATGAGGGTGTGAGCTTGGGCCTTGTGCTCCATCCTTGATCTGCGGATACTTTTGCTCGACCCATGTTAGTCAGCTGTATACTTCCTTTAACAGCTCAGGGCTTTCCAGCGAAGTTTTTATTTCTTGTGCTTCGATTTCACATGCAGTCAGATGACGTGCCAAATATTTGGTATTTTCCAAAGAAGCTTTGAGAGCTAGCTCCTTTCCTAGCTGAACAACCTTGGCTGCGAGGATGGCGGTGGTGCTAGATGGTTCAACCAACAGACAGCGTACAAACTCATTAACACGCGAAAAGGCCCGAATTAACTGTCACTCCACCGCAGCCATACGCTGTTCATATTTCTCTCAAAGGGCGAAGTCATGAGCTGAAAGGTCATGACACGTTTGCTCAATTTGCTTTTCAAGTTCTTTAGCAAACTCTTCCAACAACGAGTGGGTGCTAGTGAAGGATGCATTCATTTCATCCTGGAATTTCTTCATGACCTCCTTGACATACTTTACAATCCCAGTATCCATAATAGTAAGTTGGTCATGCAGCTGTATGATGAAGTTGCGATTAGCTTCCACGCCAGGTTTAACTGCCCCAAGATGTTCAGAGGTCAGTTGATACAACTTTTCATAGGCTGAATTCAGAGCTGCATGTATATCTAGATGTCAATGAAGTTCTTCATGATGGCCGGCTAAGAGATGCATCATATGGACCAAAGCAGGGTGAGCAAACTTGTGGACATAGGTGGTCATATTTATAAGCTGACCATAGGTCTCTGGGAGGACAATAGTCTCATAGATAAATAGGTGGCGTTCCTCTACCAACGACGCTCATTCACGAGATGCAAGGTCACCTGGGTTAAGGATGCCATGAGTGAGGTCTCTTACAGCTTCAGTGGCTGGCCAAGAGATGTGATGAGATTCAGGTATTAATATGGGCTCAACTTGTTCTTCTTCAAACATTAAGGCAGGAGGACTGTCAATGTAATAATTTTCTTCAGTTCCTTCCTCAGTTTGCACCCAATGGGTGACACTTTCCCTTTCTTTTTTAATACTTATTGAAGTATTCAGGGGACTCTACCCCTGCGTTGGGCTCCAATTTGTGGGATCCACTAAAGGAGGCCACAAATAGTATTTTAAAACGAAATATTTTACTTTTTATTAAAAGTATAAAATAATACTTGTTTTGGTTTTTTATGTTTTTATTAAACAGGCAGGGCAAAACCAGAAAAGGTCCCTTTATCGATACTAGCTTTTCCTATTTAAACTAGTTCAAATTTTGAGACCATCAATATTCAAGGCAAAAGAATGCAAAGCTCAGTCTTCTAAATTAGGGAATATAGGCTTTTGGCCTATCAGATCAAAGATAAAAAAATTTTAGAGGTAAAACCAACCCATGCGGTAATGATTTGATGAATCATATTCAATCACCATTGAGTAAAATCTTTTCACCTTGGCGGTGATCTGACTCAGATGGTAATGATTGGGTATTTCAGAAGTAGTTGGACTTGGAAGGTAATGATTGGCTAATGCTTACCCTATCATCTTCAAGTAAAATCTTTGCACCTCGACGGTGGTTAAACTTGGATGATATTGATTGGTTAACTCACACCCAATCATTGTCAGGTAACATCCTCTTGCCTTGCAAAGGTTCCAATCCATGCGATATTATACTCCTCATATTTGACTGAGGAGTCAGAGTATTTCTATCATTAATATTTACCGCTTTAAGTTGATTCTTATGAATAATCATACTCCTCCGGTTATTAGAATTCCACCGAGAATCCACTAGGGGTTTTTCATTGTGGGAACTAATATCATTGATATCCCCATTATTATTTAAAAATTTGGCAGGTGATGGGCCAATCATAAGAGCAGATTTGGGAACACTGGTACCAACATTCTTTTTCTCAAATCGAAGAGGAGAATGTCTGACACCACAAGAATTGGCTTAAAAAGGTAATAATTAATAATAAGATTACTCTGACTCCTCAGTCAAATTTGAGGAGTATAATATTGCACGGATCAGAAACCTCCGCAAGGCAAGAGGATGTTACCCACCAATGATTGGGTGTGAGTTAACCAATCATTATCATCTGAGTCTAACCACGCTGAGGTGCAAAGATTTTACTTGAGGATGATAGGGTAAACATTAGCCAATCATTGCCATCTAAGTCTGACTACTGCCAAAATACCCAATCATTACCACCCAAGTTAGACCACCGCCAAGGTGAAAAGATTTTACTTGCTGGTGATTGGATACAATTCATCAAATTGTTACCGCACAGGTCAGTTTTACCTCCAAAAAAATTTTATCTTTGATCTGATAGGCCAAAAGCCTATATTCCCTAATTTGGAAGACTGAGCTTTGCATTTTTTTGCCTCAAATATTGATGGTCTTGAAATTCAAACTAGTTTAAATAGGAAAATCTAGTATTGACAAAGGGACCTTTCCTGGTTTTGCCTGCTTAAAATAATAAAAAATATAAAAACTATAATAAAATATTATTTTTATACTTTTAATAAAAATTAAAATATTTTGTTCTAAAATATTATCTGTGGCCTCCTTTAGTGGATCCCACAAATTGGTGCTCACTACAGAGTTGAGCCCCTGCATACCTTGATAAGTATTAAAAAGAAATAGAGAGTGTCACCCATTAGGTGCGAAATGAGGAAGGAACTGAAGAAGATGATCAAATGGATGATCAAATGGATAGACCTACTGCCTCAATGTTTAAAGAAGAACAAGTTGAGCCCATATTAATACCTGAGTCTCATCGCATCACTTGGCCAGCCACTGAAGCTGTAAGAGACCTCACTCATGGCATCCTTAACCCAGGCGACCTTGCATCTCGTGAATGAGCGTTGTTGGTAGAGGAACGCCACTTGTTTATCTATGAGACTAGTGTCCTCCCAGAGACCTATGGTCAGCTTACAAATTCGACCACCTATGTCCGCAAGTCAGCTCACCCTGCTTTGGTCCATATGATGCATCTCTTAGCCAGCCATCATGAAGAACTTCATTGACATCTAGATATACATGCAGCTCTGAATTCAGCCTATGAAAAGTTGTATCAACTGACCTCTGAACATCTTGGGGCAGTTAAATCTGGTGTGGAAGCTAATCGCAACTTCATCATACAGCTGCATGACCAACTTACTATTATGGATACTGGGATTGTAAATTATGTTGAGGAGGCCATGAAGAAATTCTGGGATGAACTGAACGCATCCTCCACTAGCACCCACTCATTGTTGGAGGAGTTTGCTAAAGAACTTGAAAAGTAAAATGAGCAAACGTGTCATGACCTTTCAGCTCATGACTTCGCCTTCAAGAGAAATATGAACAGCATGTGGCTCTGGTGGAGCAACAGTTAATTCAGGCCTTTTCACGTGTGGATGAGCTTGAACGCCATCTGTCGCTTGAACCATCTAGCACCACCGCCATCCTCGCGGCCAAGGTTGTTCAGCTAGGAAAAAGCTAGCTCTCAAAGCTTCATTGGAAAATACCAAATATTTGGCACATCATCTGATTGCATGTGAAATCGAAGCACAAGAGATAAAAACTTCGCTGGAAAGCCCTGAGCTGTTGAAGGAAGTATACAGCCAACTTACGCAGGTCAAGCAAAAGTATGAGCAGATCAAGGATGGAGTACAAGGCCTAAGCTCACACCCTCATGACGATGAAGGGTGTAAACAAATAAAAGAAGAGCTGAAGAACCAAGTGAAAGCCGTGGAAACTGCTCAATTATGCCTAAGCTCAATGGTGTCACAACTTCATTTTCAAGTCTCTGCAATGGAAGACCGAGTGGAAGACTTTGAAACTCATAAATCAGGGATCGAAGCTCAATTAAGACTGTGCGAATCTGGGCCTCTAGAAGCCCTCTCTAAAATAGAAACCCAGCTTGAAGCCATGCAAGATCAGTTTGATCACCTTTCCTGGACCTTTGATCAGTTGAGCTACCGCTCTGAAACCCCAATAACAGAAGCTCCAGCTATTCATACCCTTACTGGGGGTGAATCTAGTTCATTCAAACCAACGTTCAAAGACAAGTTTATCCCCGGTGAGGGTAGCATTGCTTCGTTTTTATACATCTATGAAGCAGCTATGGAAGGGGCAAAAGATCATCAGAAGGCAAGCACATTCTTTCCTGTTTGAGCCGCATGGCACAAGAGGTAATGGTCCCACATATGGATGCTCTTAGCACCTGGTCCGAGGTTAAAGAGGCCCTCATAAACACGTTCAGCTCAAAACAGGCTTTAAGCATGAAAAAACAAGACTTTATGCATATGAGCTTTTGAAAAGGAGAGTCAGTGGCCACTCTTGTGGAACGATTATATAGAGGCACAGACGCTGTTACCTTAAAAATGTTGACTTTGGATGATGCTATAGCTGCCGCTTTGACTGGAGTGGCTTCCTACCCATCGCTAGCAATGCACATCACCTCCATTAAACGCTATTTTCATACTGTCCAAGACATCAAGGAAGCGTTAATAGATGTCACCGATTTCCATAAGCCCGAAGTTCCACGTGGAGCAGTATCTCGCCCTCATGCTTTAACCATTGATGATCAAAAGCCTAAGCCTTGAGCCTTAGCTATTGAGGACAAGAAGGAGCCCCTTCAGATAATGGGCCCTAAAGAGCAAAAACCCAAAGTAAAACGTCCTGAACGCCCTTGATGCAAATACTGTGACAAGTTTGGCCACATGGAGGCCATGTGCTGGAAAAAGAAAGCTGACACCGAGGAACAGGAGCAGGGAAAAGAAATGACAACATAGGGAAAGGCACACCTATTGCTGACAAAACTCATGTGCCTAACTCATTTAAACAACTCATGCCATTACCTCGCGTTACAAATACCCTGAGGGATGATTCTGAGGGGGATACGGATGAGGTTAGATATTATGTTGTAAGAGTGCCTGCTGGAGTGGAAGTTTCTGATCTTTTGTTTGCTGGAGGAGTGGATGAAGCCACCATACCTGAAGAGACATATCATAGCCAAATTCTAGGGGAGCCAATCAATATTGATACTGCCAGCAATGCAGATGAGGTGTTGTCTCAGCTTATTCGCCCTATCCAGCACGGCCATACCATGAAATCCATCCAAAAAAATTACCCCAAGACTGCATGCAAATTAACCTCCAATTTTCATCTTAAGGAGGTCTTAGCACTATCACCCCCTTTTGGGGGGATCCTCACAAAGGTCGAAGTGGTGATTCAAAAAGTTTGGGTGATGGCCATTCTAGATACAGGCTCCCCAGTGAACGTAATCTCCTCCAAGCTGATGAAAAAGATCAAGCTTGCACCTGACTTGGAGTACAACCAAGACTTTGGAACTGCCAGACCAAATAACACCCGCGCGCTGGGTGCTTACTTGTCTCTTCCCATTAGTATTGGGAAGCTTATCCTATCAGCCCCCGCTGTGGCCTTGGAAAACCACAATTATGATATGCTTATAGGTATGCAGTTCATGATCAAATATGATGGCATTATCAGTATGAAGCAAGGGATCTTGTTGTTGCTCAATTACAAAGTTCCCTTAGTTCTAGCCAATAACGGACCCAGCAAGAAGGAGTCCTCCTGCATGTACACCAACCTTACAAAAACAGCAATTAAAAAAGGGCAGGCTGTCTAGTACTAAAAAAAAGGGCAGGCTGCCAATAAGCTCTGCACCCCCTTCCTACCTTTCAAGTAGATAATAAGGTCTTACTCTACCATAACTGCAACACCCCTACCAACATTCTTGAGGGGGGCAATGTCAGACATTCTCCTTTTTGATCTAAGGAAAAAAATGTTGGAGGTATCAGTGTTCCTGATTCTGCTCTTATGATTGGCCCATCACCTGCCCAATTTTTAAATAGTATTGTGGATATCAACAATATGAGTACCCACAACAAAAAAACCTTAGTGGATTCTTGGTGGAATCCTAACAATTCAGAAAAATATGATTTACCACAAGAATCAGCTTAAAAAGGTAATAATTAATAATAGGATTACTCTGACTCCTCAGTCAAATTTGAGGAGTATAATATCGCATGGATTGGAACCTCTGCAAGGCAAGAGGATGTTACCTGACAATGATTGGGTGTGAGTTAACCAATCATTATCATCCAAGTCTAACCACCGCCAAGGTGCAAAGATTTTACTCGAGGATGATAGGGTTAACATTAGCCAATCATTACCATCCGAGTCTGACTACTACCAAAATACCCAATCATTACCACCCAAGTCAGACCACCGCCAAGGTGAAAAGATTTTACTCGCTGGTGATTGGATACAATTCAAAAAATCATTACCGCATAGGTCAGTTTTACCTCCAAAAAATTTTATCTTTGATCTGATAGGCCAAAAGCCTATATTCCCTAATTTGGAAGACTGTGCTTTGCATTTTTTTGCCTCAAATATTGATGGTCTTGAAATTCAAACTAGTTTAAATAGGAAAAGCTAGTATTGACAAAGAGACCTTTCCTGGTTTTGCCTTCTTAAAATAATAAAAAATATAAAAACTATAATAAAATATTATTTTATACTTTTATTAAAAAGCAAATAACTCACTTAAATATATTATTTGTGGCATCCATTGGCAGATCCCACAGTGATGCTTAGATTCGCGCAGCCCCAGTGTGGTGGGGGAAGTACCCCAGGCCTTCATCCTGCAATAGTTGCCCACACTAGGAGCCCCTTGGAACTTTTAAAACTCAATGGAAAAGCTTTAATACTTGGAAGGATAATCTAAAGTTGGATAAAACAGCTCACATCTTAGTACAATCCTAAAAAATTTGATAATTAAAGCATGCCAAACATGTTTACACAGTCTATTGTTGTAAGCTTCAAGCCAAAGTTAAAGAATAAATTTACGCCATTTGAAGAAAGTTCATATTAATTTTATATGTTTATGGAACAGCTATAGAGAAAGTTATAAATTATCAAAAGATCAAACATGATATTCCTTGTCTAAGTCAAATGACTAAAGAAGTCATGGTACCACAAATGGAGAACCTCATAACCTGGGAAGAAGTTCGCCTTGCATTTATTCAAGAATTTAGAAGCTTTCAAAGTCTACAAAGGAAGAAACTTGTATATCTAAATTTGACTTCAAAAGACATGAAAATATCTAGGTGTCTGACAATCATCTTTACAAGGATTTCATACATATAATCACAAACAAGATGCTTACTTTTGATGATGCAATTGCAACTGTTATTTGGTTTAGTTAATCAACCTTCACTTGCATTACCATTATTTCAGTCAAAAAATCTCTTAAATCAGTATTATATATTAAGTAAGCATTATTAGATGTTGCCAATTTATATCAGCATAAATTCTTCAAATATGCAAACTTCACCAAAAGTGCTTGCAGTTGATGACACTCAGTCCAGTTCCAAGGATGAATTTAAACAAGGCAACCAATTTGGATGTACCTTTTGCAAAAAGATTGGGTATTGGAAGAAATTCTGCTATTGCCTACAAAACAAGCTGGGAATGAGCAGGGAAATGATCAGTTGGCTTATAGTTATGTACCTCTAATGCCAACATGTCTAAAGTACCTAATAAACTCCACCTACTACTCTTTATCTCACAAACCTTTACAGGACTTGGAAAATAATTTATAAGCTACCCAACATTATGATAATTTTATTGGGCCCACCAAGGTGAAGGTCTTAGCAACCAAATTGCATTCCTTCAATAGTTTAATTATTTACTAACATTTATTTATTTATTACTAATAATTTAGGTTTATTCACTGATGCCAAAGAATCAAAACCCTTTGAACTATCTCAGTTAACTCAATATGGTTTTGCAGAGCCGCTGATGGACTGCCAACCCAAAGTCCAGATGTGATGACCCCTCTAGATGTTGAGTATCAAATTATTAATAGTTATTATTTTTTATTCAAGGTGGGATAACCTGGGGATGATACTGCACCAATTAAGGGGGTTCATATTAGTGGAAAGGAGGATAAACCCTGATAAACATCCATGCACGGTGTATGATAAGCCAGGAACTCCATGGACCACCTTCCTGTTTACTATCTCAGTTTGGGGCATTAGTGCACAATGCCAACACAGTCATAATTGTCCCCTACCCAAAGTTCATTTACTGGGATCAAACTTGGCAGGCAGTGGTCATTGAGTTTTTACTTTACCACTGGGGTACCCTTCCTTAAATTATTAATAAACATAAGTAAAAAAATTACCTTTTTAAAAAAAGCAATTATTATGAAAAATTCACAATTTTCATAATTTTTCTAATAGATTACTGTTTTTCATGAGAGATACATTTTTTTTAGTACTAGATGGTCCCAACCCAAGGGGGGATTCATCGATGTCTCATGAGAGATACATTCACTTAATAAAAAATTATACTGACATACTGACTGACATCTGAAACCTTCAAGCCTGATAGGGTCAATCTATCTGGGTGAGTGGATGAGAATTGGCGAATCTTATCAAATCTGAAATTATTGAGCTTGATGGGTTCAACCTATTTGGTCGAGTGGGTGAGAATTGACAAATATCATTGGATAATTCACCAAATTGCTCACCTGAAGCTAATCGAGTCTAATAAGTTTAATCTATTCGGGTGAGTGGGTGAGAATTGGCAAATAAGATCAAATCAGAAATTATCGAGCCTGATGGGTTCAATCTATCTGGGTGAGTTGGTGAGAATTGGCGAATATCATCTAATAATTCACCAAATTGCTCACCTGAAACTCAACAAAGATTAGTATTAGAGTTTAAATAGATTAAGTAGTTAGGATAATCAGCTCACCAGCCACGAGGGCAATAGCGGAGCTGTTAGTCTGAGTGGCTCGAGAGTAGCGCTGGCACAGCTTATAGGCTACAATGTGAGCTCATCATCTGATAAACTAAATACTGTAGCGAAGCACGAGTATCTGTATGTTAGGTTTATATATTTTAAAAATCTGCCTAATTTGTTTCACCTAATTAATAAAATACTTTTGGCAAGTTAAGTAGAAGTTGATTTAGTAGTTTGGAAGATATGTCACATACTCAATGATTTTAAGTATAAAGAGATGTTTCGGGTAGCAGTTTGGTGTTATTTGATTGATTCGATAAGTTTTTTTTGTTTGGCCGAGTGGTTGATGGCTTTTGTTCAAATCGATAGGACACAGTTTAGCTTTGAGGGGTGATTAGTTATTGGTTGTTTTGATAAGTTCAGTTAGGTTACCTGAGTGGTTGGTGTTTTTTGTTTGATTCGATTGAGCAATTAAATTTGGCTGAGTGGTTTTGTTTATCTATAGTATAAAATCTAAATTAATAAATTGAATATCTGAGATTTTATAGATACCGTAGCGAAGCACGGGTAAATCAGCTAGTAAGTACTAAATTTCAAAGCTCTAGCTAGTCTGGAAGGTAGTTAAAAATAAACTACAAGATTCCACTACAAACAGACAGACAGATACCACAGCGATAAGAGAAAAACGTTTTAAAATAAGATCAGCCAGGTCAAGAAACCAGGATGGATCAGTGGTTGATCATAAAAACCTAATCAATGTGGGTCAATAATATGAAATTAGGTTAGACATCGAGGATCAAAAGTGTCTAGCCGATTTAAATCAAAATAATAAAGTTTAATCAATAATTATAGCCATCAAATCAATTTTAAAACTAAACCGCCTGATTCAGAATTCAATATAAATAATTTAACTCATTACCAAATTGTTTTAATTCATAAATCTGAAGCTTTAACCAATAATACATGCCAACAATTCAAGTTGAAAGCCAAACTGCTTGATTAAAACCCAAACCCTATGAGAATCCATCTAAAATTAAGTTGGATATCGAAGATTCAAAATGTTCAGCTGATTTAAATCTAAATTTAAACTTTCAACCAATGATTATTACCATCGAATGAAATTTAAAACTAACCTGTCTGAGCCGAACCTCAAAATTAACCAAACTAAGGACATCGCCTCAAAATTATCAACTCTTTCAATGATTTGATGCATATATGCATCCAAAAGTGGGGTTTATGTAAATCTAAAAACGCATTGATGCGTCTAAAAATGAGAGGTATGTAAATATAAACATGCATAACATAACCCTTATTCTTGGATGCATATATGCATTTTTAGATTTACATACCCCTCATTTTTGGACACATGTGTTTTTAGATTTTTAACAAGCCCCTTTTTAGATACATATTTGCAAAAAATTATTGAAAGGGTTAATTGACTTGAGCAATAATTTAACCTTGCTAACCAAGCTCTATCAAGTCCACATATACCAAAAGATCTATTATAAAATAAAGTCAACAAGTCCAAAACTCTCTTTCCACTTAAACTCATTTTTGAGAAAATTTTATAAAAAAATTTATTTTACCACTGCCATCTGGCCACACCAGTTTTTCTATTTATGTCTACAGATCTGCCACCTGCTGCTCCATTGTGGGGTAGCAGTGCTCCACCACATAGTATTTTCCACCCTGTGGGCAAATATGTTTGCATGGGGTCAAGTAGCTCACCATCTTCTTCTGGCCATTTTGTCCCCCACAGGACTTAGCACTCCACCTGGCATGCATCCACCCTTATTGCCCCCATTTTCTCACCCTCCCTCACTTCAATATCCAATTTTACCTATGAGTCAACTATAGGCATTTATTCCCATATGCTGATAAGGTAATTATCAAACTTACCACTGCTACATTTGCACTGGCTGGCTTTATTGATTTCCACCAATTTAAGGGCTATTTTGATATTAGCTTCCAGTCAGAGGAGGATTCTTCAGCAGCAGCCTCTACTCTGCTTATCTATAAAAACACTCCCATATCTACTACCTGAACTTGCCTCCCTTTAGATACCACAATGGTAGTGTCCTTTGCATCCCTCCCTTCCTACCTCCCACCCCAAATCTTATATGAACAGTTGATGGTGGGGCTTATGGCTTATGGCACTCAATCCAACCTCATCTTTACTGTTCCCTCTGGTGCAGAGCACCTTGCTGCACCTCATGCCACTGCCACTATAATCCTAAACCATCCTGCCATAGCCCAACAAATCCTCCCCATAATCATATTACAGCAGCACCTGAGCATTTCTTTTGGGCTTGGGTGGATAATAGTCACCAAATTTATCCCCTCTGTTTTAAACTTGACCATTTAAAAAATCCTGCCCTTGAGCCACTTCCTTTGGTGTGGCTTCTGAGCCAAATTCAGCAGATTCCAAATGGTGCATTTTATTACCCCCTCCCACTCAATTTTCTCATTCAATGGGCCAGAGTGGGAAATTAGCCCCCACCAAATCACCAGCCCACATTAACTCACCCAAATTTAACCCATGCCAATCAGAGTCAGGCCTGGACCATCATTTGCACCCAAACAGCCTATTTGACTCCTACCCACCCAAATTCATCATCCACTATTCATGTGAACCAAAATCTATGGGACATATTGGTTAAGATTATAATCAGGTAATGTTATCAATAGTGAGGAATTTGGTGAACCTCTTGGCCAACTCAATTATGGTTGGTCCAATTTTTACAATTCTGATTTTGACAAAATCCTATCCCCCAAGTGATTTGCTCCTAGACCAATTCAATCCCATACCAAAGTGACCACCAGCTTGACTTTGAGCAGTGTCTTTGCCTCATTGCCCTAACCTCTGCAAAGCATTGACCCAATCAGTTTCTCAATACCATCAAGGGCTGACCACACTTGACTTCCCCCCTGATTTCCCTGAAGCTGCATGAGGTGAAATCACCAAATTGTTTAAAGATGCCAAAACTGCTGTCATAAATGTGGTGAAACTAGAAGCATTCAACCTATCAGTTAAAATCACCCAGCAAACAATATCCAATTTTGCCCAACTCCTCAAGGCCCACCTTCAAGCTGGCCATCATCTAGCAGAATTAACTGAAGCTATCTTTCAAGCTAAACTTGAAGATTAGAACCAATCTTTCACCACCATCCACCCCCACCATACCGATTCCCCAATGCCCTGGCTCTCCACTTTTGTCCATTTCTACAATAGGCTGATTCTGTCAAGAAGAATATGTCTGTAGAAGAGCTTCCAGACCCCCTCTCTCTGCCATAGTGGGTAGTGGTATTCCGCTCCCCACCTGGCTGGAGGTTTTATATTTAGTTTATTGTTCTGTTCATTCATTTGTTAGGTTCTTTTGCTCATTGAGTATTATTAATGTCTATCCCCTGATTGCCATACCTCAAATAAATTTTAAAGTCATCAAGTCCACCTATCCTCACCCCTCACAATGAGATCACTTCCATCTTTTTATCTAATGCCACCTTTGACCCACTAATGCTGATTGGCTGCCCTAAACCCATATGCAAGAAGTCAGGTTTAATTTTTAAGATGGCACTCAAGATGGCCGCAAATGGGGGTCAGCAGCTGGAAGCAAGATCAATCCACTTCAAACATCCTTTGGTTCAGATACAAAACTTTTATAAAATGCCTTGCCCCCAGTTGGTTTCCGGCCACACTCCACTGTTGATTTGCACCTTTAATTTTAGTATCATTGACCTCAAGACAACTCAAGCCTACACCCATGTCAAGGTGGCACCAAGGGACACAAAGACATATACTTCCGCCTACTGTTGCCAAATCCTGGTGGGCTACAACAATCCAAAATGCCTCACTGAAGAGTTCTAAAACTACAGCACCCCAGTCATACTTCCCAAGTATATGTGTAATGTTGCTGCCACTATCCCTTTACCAGTACTCAGTCATTGTATCAAAAGATATGGAGGACAAGTTCTTGGGTAGTTTTTTCCATGTATACTGCTACAAGACCAAAAACCCCAAGATTCTTTTCACAACATCTGGTCATAGTTATTGCTTGACAAACCTTCCCAGATATTGTAATAAATTGGGTTCCACCTGATCCATACATTGCTTCAGATCAGTCAATACTGGATCTGAAGAGTGAATTCATAGGAAGGAACCCGAATTGGAGGGAATTGGAGCAAGGGAAATTTGACTGTCTGAAGCCAAAATGAACCTAAGTCAATATGACATTTGACTTATGAGCTGCATGGATGATGATTTGGTGGGATATGGAATCTTCATCTGAGATGTGTTGGCCAGTTCAAAAGAGCTTGGTATATGAGAAAGCTTATTCAATTTTATCAAAATACTATTTATTTGGGGATAGGCTGACCTGAATGGCCAGTTGAGTCTTCTATGAAACCCCCAAAAATTCAATAAAGAATTGCTTGCATAAGAAAAGTTTATTTTATTTTAAAGTAATATAATCAGATTGAAGACATGAGCTCTACTAGTAAGCTCGGTGTGGCGTTGGCGTGGATCTTGGTATTCTCCTACAGCGTGTGGACAGTGATCTGAGGGTGTATGGCAATGATGAAACTCAGCGGATGGGTTTGGGGATTAGCTCTGGCAGGCTGGTCCCTAATAGAGTCAGCTATGAGGCTCTTACTTCCTGATTTTCTTATGGAACATTGGCGCAACCCATTCATTACAGATATTTTAACCAATTTACTCCTCAGAATGCTAACAATTGGTTCTGAGAGAAGTGATTGTCACCCACAGTTGAGGCTTAGAGGGAGCTCTGTTGGGCTTTTCCCTAATATGGGTGAAGCCTTAACTTGGGGTTTCCCATTTAATTATATTTTACTACAAGTTTCTCAAATATTTTACAATATTTTACAGGTATGTGGTATGCTGTTGGACCTATTTTATATAAGGTCTAAAATTATCAATATATTAATACTTGAAGAGAAAACTTTGCACCCCTTTTTAAGCATATTGCATCCACAGAGGAATGTAAGATTTGGTATAGTTAAAGTTTATATGGAGAAGGAGTGCAGAAAGCTAAATTTATATATAATATGTTTTACAAATACATTAAAATAATAAATTAAAATAAAATATTCATACTTTTGGCAAGTTAAGTCCAAGTTGATTTGGTAGTTTGGAAGACGTGTCACATAGATAATGATTTTAATATAAAGATATATTTTTTTATAGCAGTTTAGAGTTATCTGATTAATTCAATAGGTTTATTTTATTTGGCGAATGGTTGATGGTTTTTAGTTGATTTGATAGGACACTGTTTAGTTTTGAGGGGGTGGCTAGAGATTGGTTAATTTGATAAAAACAGTTAAGTTTTGGCTTAGTGGTTGTTGGCTTTTAATTGATTCCATTATGCAATCAGATTTGGTTGATTAATTATTGTGTATATAAAGTATAAAATCTTAATTAAAAAATTTGAATTATCTGAACTTTTATAGACATGATAGCAAAGCACAGGTAATGGATGCTAGTTATATTTAAATTTACTAAATGACGCACAAATTTCATTAATTATGCCAGAATTATGAGCAAATAAATCAAATAATAAATTAAATATCAATTGCCCTCCTAATGATTATACTGAATGATATATGCAAACTTAATTCTTACTTGGACTATCATTATTATCACATGAGATTTTTGATCTTCCCTCCACTTAACTATAATGTGGGTTTTTTCTATTTATACATCTCAGGATAATCTCTCTCTTCCCCTGATCTATAAGTACTATAGCGTATTAAATTTATGATCTAATAAAATACCTTCTCATATCTCTTATTATCTTTTTAAATATCTTATGTGACTTTGGTTATACTCAATATGCTTTCTATTTTTTCTAAATTCAGCACAATGTGAGAAAATACCTATTAGGAAATATAAAGGTCCTCATCCACAGCCACCAAATCTTTGACATGCTTTTTGGCAAAGGGTAAGTGAATCAAAATGTCATTGTGTAGGTGATAGCACAAGTAAACCTGAGATCCCCAAGAGCATTATCAATGATGCTTTGAAAAACTGCTGGCGTATTCTTCAATCCAAAGGACTTGAATTTCAGCTGGTAAAGTTTGTAGTATGTGTGAATGCTGTCAGCTATTTCTGGCCATTTCACCTGCACCTGATGGAAAATCATTAATCAGGTCAATTTTGAGTAAACCTTATACTTGTAAATAGCTTGGGATATAGTGGCCTTAAGAAGCAGTGAATAGGGATTGGGGGACTGCAACGTTCTTAAAATGCTTAGAATTAATACAAAATCATAAAGTTTCATCAAACTTCTGAAAAAAAATTAATGGAGATGAGATAGGGTAGGTTTCTAATCATCCATCTCTTCACCCTCATAGCATCAATTCATGCATTTAGGTCTTGGTACTCTTTGGTCTGTGTAGGGATATAATGGGCAGTTAGTTTTAATAAAGCCAACTATAAGCTGGAAGCCCAGATTAAACCTTGTGTGGCTTGGGAGACAATTGTAACCTGCTACTAAATAACAGCTTAAAGTCTCAAATATTAGTAGCATTTTATGTAAATATGGCACAACGTTGGTAGTGGAGTACTTCACCATTACTGCTAATCAATCCTATATGCCCAAAGTTGGGAGAAAAAGGATTTCACCCAAGTGAGAATTAAAGGTAAAGTCTAGCATGTTCCTTTCCAAGTTATTGTTCACCAATTGACATCACCAACGACATACCCCATATCATTGGGTATAACAGTCTTGGAATTTTTGAAACATTTTCCACAAACTCATGTTCTTAAGAAGCAAAATGAAGTGGCCTGAAAAGAGGGAGAATGACCATTAAAACATGTGAAGAACCCAAAACATATGCACCCATTGTGACTCCAAGGTCTAAGGCCTTCACAGCCTGCAGGTTAATATAATTTCATGTGGATCCAGTGTCAACTAAGGCAGTAAGTGTGACCTTATGTTTCTTTATTGTAATTTGAACAGTAAACAAGGAGTAAACACCATTGAATTTAATCCAGTCATTAAAGGAACAAACACTTGGTCTTGACTTTGCGACCATAGGAGGGTTCTTGCTCTTTTTAATATGGCTTATGAACTGATATGGCATTGTTTCATCCTAAGCATATGACAAAGTGACTAGTTGTGGATCTGAGGGGTCTGATAATGGGCGTACGTGGGAAAATCTTTTCAAAATAAATCAAACATCATTGCGCTTCAATTTGTTTTACCAGGGTTATCTGGAATGGAGATAGTGCAGACTTATTGGGATTCACAGGGATTGCTAACTTTCCTAAAAAAATTTACTCAAGATATCCTTAGAGTAATATGTAATTAAAGCCTGTGTCTCTCATTGTGAACCAAAAAGATCTCATCTATAGAATGGACTTACTTGGGTATACATGAGATTAATATCAAATGGCCAAATGTGAGGAAACTGATTCCATTATTTTGTACTTTACACGTTAGTTTCTTCCCTAGAGATGGAGATAAAATAATTAAAATGCACTGCTTAGTTCCACCAAATCAAGAAAACCACATTAGCAGAAAGAAATTGTAAAATGCTAACCACTATATGTATAAATCAGGTAAACTTGATAGGACTTTATGGGTTGCACTATCTTGGCATACATAAGCTTTAGGGCTTCAACAATGGTGTTCCATCAACAACGTGGGGAAAGCGCTTAAAAAGTTATCAAGTGTTTCTCTTTAAACACTTGTTTAAAGCTAAAAGTACTTGAACCAATTCTTTCATGAAAACATTTGTGATTGAATTATTTTGTTAGGAATACAGCATGCCAAGATAAGATTGGTCTCTATACTGAGATGACTCAGCACCCACAATAGGATTCTTACACAGCATGACATTGCTGCACCTGCATCATGGGTATAGTTGGTATTGTAAAGTTATATCTTTTTGGTAAAGTGGGGAAATGGTTGATATTTTATTATTTGTTTCTGCGTTCTAGCTTCTTAGGTAGACATTTTAGACAACCTTTTTAGCTGACAATCTTACCACAGCTTGTGATAATATGAAAGGACCTCCATATTCCTCATATTGTAGTAGTAAGGGAGAATTATTATAAAGCAACTAAAAGACCTAGAAGTAGTTGGAAAAATGGTTTTTAAATAAGCAAAATAAACTAGTAACCTAATAACCTACAACTAACAGGGTGCTATGGTATATAATTGGGCATGTGAGTGTAAGGCTCATACTGTGAAATAATAGTTTGTATTGGAAACGATATTTTTATAATTTTCTTTATGCTAATCATCATTTTCAAACATTACGCTAACCTAAAAGCTTATCTCCTTTAGTATAATTATTAAAAACTATATAATGGCAGCAAAAACCGCCAAGGATCCTGCTAACTTGGCAGCTAAGGTCAAACCCACCCCAAACCCTACAGAAACCTTAGGTTGCCAACGTTTGCGTCAACCAGGACCACCTCCTCCCAAACAGCATCCAAAAAACCAATGATTCCCCACAATATGCCATAAACAATGTGATAATTGGATACCATACTGCTGAACCACACACCTTTATTGACACCACCCTGACTATTTACAAATGTATGAATGATCCTCAAATGGCTATTTATACACCCACTTGGTGCTGGCGGTGGAATTCACCATCAACACAGTCATCTCCTAGAGTATTGGTATGGCTCAGCCCTCTAACAACTTAACAGATACTGAATATTGAGTCCTGAAGGTATTAAATGTCATTGCTAAATCAGATGACCATAACAGCAACCCTCAAAAACTTTTTTATCAATGAAGCTAACTCTGGACTAACCAACCTTCTGGACCTTCCCAGGATACTAACCCTAAATAATAAATGACTGTTATGATTATGGATTTATTAATGAAAAACCTGAGCCCATCAATTGATTGTTGACAATCAATCTAAAATAAATTATTTCAATCTAAATCAACCGCCCAAGAACCTGTGGTGGATACCTGGAATATGACGACTAGTAAACCCAAAGGGAATCTGGTGACTCCATCTATGGAGCAATCTCAAGCTGTGCTGGGGGATTGGCCCAGACAAAGAGTAAACTTTAAGGTAATCTGGTAGATCCATCTACAGTACCCCTATGCTGAGCCTGCGATGTCAGCTCAAACTAAAAATAAACGTGATTAAAATGCTTCTGGGGCCTGGCAGAGACGGATGACACCTGCATCACCCACTTTTGGCCCTTGTGAAGCTGCACTTGTGAAAGAAGCTAAAAATAGATGGACCAAAACAAGATCACAAAGAGCCATTCCTTTTTCTCTTATAACTCATGCAGTTTACATCTACTATGGGCATAACCTCATCTAATACTACTCCAAATACTATTTAGCCACTTTGATGTGATATCTAGGGCCTTCTCAGTCAACACCACCACTCACAAAGTAGTAAAAGCCACTACATTGACATGAGTTTGAAAAATGCAGCGGATGCAGACAGCGCTGCATCCACTATAATGTAATCCCACGAGGCTCCTTATGCATAAAAGAATCAAGGCTAACCTTAAGAAGATCTTTGGATCACATTTTCAAACCTTTAAACCATGGTTGACACAGAATTTCTGAAAATTGAATCCATTGAGGACTAGTAGAATTTGTATTTATTCTATCCTGGTGACTTCATCATGCCAGCGTATGATGCTCTGACCTAACAAGATTAGGTCACCAGAGCATCATTCATCCTTAAACTCACAGTGTCCCAAAGCATAAAGTTCATCCTAAAAGACATTTTTTATCAGATCTTGTCCCAAAATTTCTTAGTGGATCCCAATCAATTGAAACACCGCTGCTCATGTTTCAATTCCTTAGGTCACCTCTACAATAGTTGCAATGCATGCAAAAAAGCCTTAATAACAACCAGTAAGACCCTCATGATGGGATAGAATTAATCTCATGCAGTGGCAGCAGTGATCCCTCAACCAATCCATTGGGTTCCAGTAGAAGATCTGACCTCAGTCGCCCTCATATGGCGGTCAAATATGTGCAATCAATCATGCAACAATACCCTCTGAGCTATAGTCCCCTTTCTTTTAGGGAATCTTATAAACTACCGCCACCTGAATCAAATGAAAAACAAGCACAAGCCTTCAAACCCCAAAACTAAACTATCAGAAATCAACCCAGTAGAAACAACCTGGCGGACTTACTTAAAGCCAACTCCACAGCACAAGTTTTGTGCCCCACCGGTGGTGATAACTGCAACCCTCAGGGCAACAATTGACACCCAACTGGTGGAACATGACTAGAGCACGATAAATCAAGACGGACCTACCAACCTCAAGAGCCCCACCATCTAGTCATGTCACATCTCAAGCCCCTTTTTAGTACTGGAGGAGGTGGCCATGGACTTGGAAAGCTCATAAAACCCATATGGAGGAGCCTGAGGAGGGCCTGATGAGCCCTTCCTAACTAAGTAGCAGGGGCGGCATACTAAGCTGGCTTATAAGCTCCTCTATTCCTTCCATCCAGAACAATCCCACAACGCCTCGATGATCCACTTTGGATCACCACTAGGAGACAAGCTCAGAAACTAAAAACAAGCCACCTCACAGACGCAGATGTAAGCGCCTGCCCCCCAGTATATGGAGGGGGATAACTATGAGGCCCCACAGATGGAACCTTATTATTGCAGTCAACTAATTTCATTGGGCTTTGGGAGTACAAGAAGAGAGCTCATCTCCTCCACAATTTTAGTATGAATCATGTGGATATCAAAACTATTTAAGAACCCCACGTTCCCCCCAAAATAGAAGAATGGAATGAACAATTTGGAGGAAACTCCTATTGGACAAACTATGCTGCCCTCATTATCCTTAACCCCCAGGTGATACCCCACCAATTTTTATTACACCTTGATGACCACCTGATTTTGGCCAAGTTATCCACTCCAAAGTTCTCCTTCTAAGTCACAAGTAGACACCTTTTGAATGCAGGCCAGGCTCAGGACTGGCTACTGGAAGAACTTGCCCAACTCCAACTCTCACACAATACATGCTAATGAGCAACCTCAATTTCAAATTCTGGCGGTTGACTTGGAAATGAACCCTTCAAAACCCATCAATTTGGCTGATTACTCTGACAATAACTTGGAAAACTATTCCTGATTAAGCGTGTATAAAATTGAATTTAATATCAAGTTTTGCCCTTTACAATACCTAAATTTGCTCTTAGAATCCCATGGGTTAATAACAATAAAAATCTCTCAAACTATTGCAGTTAATAATCCACTCTATGGCGAAATGTGTACGTTGACACTCATAATCAGCACAATATTACATACACATGGACAGTCCAAGTGGGAGCATTTAGTGCTATTAAAAGCCTGTAGAAATCCTTATTAGAGGAAGTCATCAAGCTTAAATCAAAGCGATTTTTTAATAATTGTATTTCATTTGGATGTATGACAAAATAAAGCACTTGCACATGGATAGCCTAAATGGGATTAACTAGTGTTATTGAGAGGCCTGCGACGTTCCTATCAGGGGTACGTCAATAATTTTAGATTGATGCCAATTTTCTCAGAAGCTGTATTTTGTCAGCTGTATGACGAAACTCAAACTTGGGCTGGCCTTGGGACAATTTTATACATTTTAGTTGCAATTTTTGTACCTGAAGACTTCCAAATTTTGAGAGTATATTGCCACCAACAGTCCTAGTAAAAGTTCATGGTTGTATCAGTTCAAGGGCCGAACTGAGGTGGAAAATATTATCTGAGGAAAATTGCATGTTCAATTTATGGCCAGGAGATGTCCTAGAGGTATAAAACCAGCGCCTTGATAAGTAAAAGAATTATCATGATTAAATTAAATACTTCAATAAAATATTTATATTTCTCTTAATATGATTTTTTTTATTTATTCGGGGAAGGTTGACCAGGGGACAAGCACTTCCAATATAGTGAGGGAACTAATAGAATTTGACAATTAAAGACACCCCAGAGGGTTCAAGGCCCCTCTTGTTGTCTCCAGGATCACCAAATTTAGGATGGTAGAGAAGGGGGATATGCTGGCTTATCCTTGGATGCAGCATGTGTGAAGGAAAGGGTCAACCTTTAGGAACCATATGGGGAACCATGTGTTGATTGTCCTTCTGTTATGGGGGGGTCATATGTCCAAACAGCCATGCTTGTAAATGTTCCAATATATGGCTGTGGAAGCAATGGATGGCTTCTTGGATTGTGGGCGCTGCTGTGAACGATTTCAGTACCATTGTGTGTATCATCCATAGTGCTATTGCTAACATTAATGCCCTGAGAGATGGGTGGATAGGAGAGTCCATGTTTATAGCGAACATGTTCCTTGCTAGGCTGAATGGTTGTCCGTTTTCTTGGCGGAATAGGCACATGGCCTCTTTAAATACAGCCACTGATGTTGGGCATTGTTCTAAACGGTGGGCTAGGCTTCCATACTGACCGCATATTGTACATGAGGTGTGAGTGGCATTTGACCGTTCAACTGTATGGTATACTCTCCTCATGCACCTCCATACATGTGCTCTTATCCTGAGTTGGAGTAGAGTGTGATGTGTGTATCTCCATACTCTTCTTTGAGTCTCCAGGTTGTATGGTATGTCCATATGGTCCAGGTAATCTATCCTGGCTATGGTACTTGGGCTTTTGCTTATTATATTGTCTGTGACTATTTGATCATTTATTTCCTGTCTGTGAGTTAGCCTTGGGCGTCCTTGGTGACTGGTTTAATCATTTATGTGGATCCGCCATGTCGCTCTTCTCATGGCTAGGAGTATTCTTTTGAGATGTGCTGGAGTGACGTGTGGTCCTGCAGCTGTAGGATGGGATGCCAGATACTTGATTAATGTGTTCAGGTGTTCTGGGTTTCTTAATTGGAGTGCCCATGTGAAGTTATATATTGCTGTTCTGGCCCAGTTTGTATCTGGAAGATCTGGGCTAGTCACCTGATCTATCCAGGATCCAAATATATGGGTCGCTTGCTCTACGTAATTAGTAAGCCCCATGCCTCCATTCCTTCTAGCGCCAAATAGGGTTTTGAGGCGTACAGGGGGGTTGTGGTTGAACCATAGCCATCCTTGTAATAGGACGTAAATTGTGCAGAAGAAGGATGGTGAGAAAGCGATTGCATGGGCCTTTAACCATATGATTGATATAGTCATAGAGTTGGCTACCATGACCCTTCCTGTTAGACCTGTTTGGTTTCATGTAAGGAGGCAACGCGTTATGTTATTTTGTCTAGAAGTTTATTTCAATCATGGAGCTGGCGTAACCTCCTGCTTCCAACCATACTCCCAAGTGACGAACAGGACCAGCTGTTGGCTTGGTGGTGAATGGAAGTTTCAGTGAGGTCATTGCTAATTCTCGCCTCCTATGCCTAGTAAGGAGTCTTGGTGTTGTGTTAGTTTGTTGGTACTGGGTAAATGGCATCCACTGGGGCTGATATTTTCCCAGGAGTATGATTTCCGTTTTTAAAGTGTTAAGTGATGCGTTACTTATGGCTGAATAGTATTGTATTATCTTCTCAATTCTGCAAGCGTCCTGGTTGTTGAATATGCCCACCACACAATCATCAGTGAAGGCCATTATTTTGACTGGTATTTGGCACTTAACGTTGATTCCCTTGATCAATGTGTTTGTATTTCAGATTAGGGGATCTAAGCTAAAGTTGTAGAATAGAGGGCTTAAGGGGTCTCCTTGTTTTAGTCCTCTCTGTGGGATAACTGGGTTAGTTAAGAAGCCTGCTCCCGGCACAGCCATGGTTGCAGACTCTGTAAACAACATTACACAGTTTATAAATCTATTTAGAAGCTTGATTTTTGAAGGCAGGCCCTAAGATAGGCCCAATTTACCCTGTCATATGCCTTTTGTTGGTCTAAAAAGACAAGTGCTCTAGAGGTTTTGGACTGGCAGACATTTGCAATTGTGTGGATGTTATCCCATATGGATCTTCTTGGAAAAATTCATATTATGATTGGGATATCGCATCAGTTGCAAATTCTCCTAGTCGTTTGGCCATTATTTTTGTGAAATTTTTTGTTTCTGTATTGGTTAGGGAAATTGGCCGCCAGTAAGAGAGGTCTAATCTGTCTCCTTCCCTGAACAAAGCGACAGTTTAGGCTTCTTTGCCTCCAAGTAGGAGGCATGTTTCCATAAAAAACTTGTTCATTGAAGCTAGAAGAATTTTAGAGATGTTAGTAAAAATATTTTATGTAAAATTCATAGGGAATCCCATCAGGTCCAGGGCATTTCCCTCTTGGTGCACCGCGTACTACTTCCCATAATTCCTCACACGATATTAGGTTGATTAAATTGTTATTTTGGGATACAGTGTCGATATATGCGCTTCTAAGGAATTTTTTTGATTTTTTCTAGTTCAACTGGCTCATATTTATACAATTTCATATAAAACCTGTGCACTTTGGTCGCGACTTCTTTGGGTGTTTCCACTATGGATTTGTCCAGTTGATGGACCTGTGTGCAAGCTATTATATTTTTCTGGGAGTGGAATTTGTGGAAAAAGTAGCTTGAGCAAGTTTCTCCATCTCTTATGTTTTTGCCTTTATATTGAACTCCAACTTGGTGTTGGTGTTTGTGGATCAGGGTGTTTAGCTGAGCAGAAACCTCCGCCCACTTGCAACCCCCATCCAGGGCTGTATCCCATGTTTGGTATGTTGTTTTCTAGATGGTCAATTTCAGCCAAGGTGTTTGATAATGGCTGAAACTGCCCTGTGTCTTCTAGATGATGTATGTTTAATTTGTTGGGTTGTTGATTTTTTGAAGTTTTCCCAGGAGGTTAGTGGGTCTGAGCAAAAAGGTGTTTAAAAATCCCGGGTTGAGGATATTTCCTCCGTCCAGGATTAAAATTCCAAGTCTGCTAAACTTTCTGGCGTGTTCTGCACCATCTGGGTGCTTGGATACTTGGTTACGCCAGTTTGTAAGACACCAAAACAAGCTGATAGTCAGAAAATTCGATTTTCTGTAATTTTAAATTTTTGAATTTAGTGACAGAAAATTATTGGTGCGATTATTAAGTCTATCCTTGACATAGAGATAAGTGTACCATTGTGTACATGTGGGCGTGTCATGTTTTGTAGCAGGGGTTGCCTTTTGGTAGTGTATCATATAGTCCCAGGGTGGCCTTTAGTACGCGGAGTTCCACTTGCCCTTGTGGTATCTCCATTGTGTATGGCCATCAGTCCATATATGGGTTAATCCAGCAGTTCGTGTCTCCCATTATGAAAGTATTTGCTGGAAGATTTAGTTGTGTTGGGATGTAAGAAATTCTCTTTAGTCATGTGCACCATTCAGGGCATACACACTGGCTATTGTTTGCACTTTGGTGTGCCATGAGAAGGTTACAGCAAGTACACGGCCATCCAGGAACAAATTTTTTAAATAAACTTAAAGTTTTGGTTTGCGCATACTATCACCCCACAGTTTAGTGACAAAAATGATATTGTTGGGAGGAGCTTTTTTTCCCATAATCCTCCTCTCCCTGTGGACAATGGGTTTCCTGCACTGCCAGGATATCCACATGTGGGTTTCATAGGAGACTCAATTTCTTGGCCTGGGACTTTAAGGCCTTGAGTCCCGCTATGTTCAGCATCCCTATCTCTACTAAGATGCCCGATGCGCCTCAGGAGCGGTTAGAAGGGCCCCCCAGCCCTACTCCCTCGTTCACATTGCTCTCCAATGCACCTCTGCTGTGGAGAACATAACCAAGAGTAGGAGTTGGGGTGTATTCTGCCCCTTTCATCGCCGCAGTTTTTGCTCCTCTCTTGGCTTTTCTTGGTTTCTTTTTTTAGTACTAGATGGTCCCACCCTGAGGGGGATTCATCGATGTTTATTGAATTACGCCTGGGCTCCTAAGAGCCTGAGGCGAGGGAAGGGGAGGGAGGAGGCATCGAGAAAGGGAGGGGGTTTGCGCACCAGAGCTGTGCTGCAGTGACAACTGAGTGGGGGAGGGTTGGCGACATAGTGCAGACCTTCAGGGCCATCTCAAAGTGTACCTGAAAGTGGGTGATCATGTGTTGAAGGGTCCACACCTGCTGGTCAAAGGCAGCACAAAGGAAGGAGATATGGACGGTCCAAATGGCTGTGGCATAGGCGAGGACATGGAGGAGTCAGTGGCAACCAGGCAATGTCTGCTCGAACATGGGGTCCTGCACAGGGTGTCCAGACCAGGGCTGAGCATGGAGGAGCGTGCGGGACTTTGGCCAAAATGCGGCGACACCTGGACAGGTGAAAAAATGATGGAGGTGGGAGTCAATAGGCTCCGCACAGCGGGGGCAGCTTTGGTGCTGGAAGGTAGGGACAGTCCGGTCCCCTGTCCTGTATGAACAGTGGAGCACCCTTCATAAGGTGTTGGACACCTTTGCTGACAGGATGGGGTGATAGACGTCCTTCCACAATTCCTTAAGGTCAAATCTCACGGAGGGAGGGAGGAGCTCAAGGAGTCTTGGGCGGATGGGAGGACGATCTTGGGGGTTGAGGCGAGTTGTGACAACTTGTCCATTGTGCACAATTGCATGGCGACGGGGGCTGAGGCCAGGGCCTTCCCTTCTGTATGGGAAGGCATGGTGGATCCGCGCGCCTACTCGTTTCAGGGCAAGGAGAGCCTGGTTCCAGTAGGGGGATTAGAATGGTTTCAGGCGATGGCCTGGGTGGCTTGTGAGCCACTCCCCTAATGAGGTCAGAGATGCTCTAGGAAGACCCAGAGCTGCTGACACTGACTGGCGGAGGGCGGGCGCCCATTGGGGCATGGGGGTCGCGTCCCAGCAGACAATCGGCCATAGGAACTTCAGGAATATTGTGGTGGCGTGGGATCGCGTGTCCAGAAGCCCTAGGCCCCCTTCATTGCAGGGTCGGGCAATGGTTGAGAGGGCCATTGGTGGATGGTTTGAGCCCCAGATCCAACAGCGGAGGAGTACATTGAGCCGCGTATAAAAGGCATCTGTGAATGGGCAGACGTGCGCTAGGAACCAGACTTTGGAGAGGAGGAACACATTGGCCTTCAGAGCTCGACCCTGGGGGTGATGTGCCGCCGGTTCCAGCTGGCAATCCTGGAGTTAACTGCTGCGAGGAGCAAGTCCTCATTGTCTTTTAGCGCAACTCCTTGTTGGTTGGTGAGAACGCCCAGGTGACGGAAGGTACCGCGCACAGGTTCAATACCAAATGGTGGGGGGAAGGTGGGGGAGCTGACCTGTACCACTGTTGTCTTGGAGGTGTTGACCATGGCGTTGGACGCCTTGGTGTACCTCTCAATGGTCACAGCAGCGAGGGCAACATCCCCAGGGCAGCCAAATGCAATGGCAGTGTCATCTGCAAATGCCATGGTGCATGTGGGGGCTTTACCTGGGACCAGAATCCCTGTTAGCTTGTCCTGTAAGGAGGTCAAGAGGGGGTCAAGGGTGATGTTAAAAAGGATAGGGCTCAGGGGGTCCCCTTGCCGGAGACCTTGTCCAACTGGTACTTCCACTGTAAAACCCATTGGCGCTAGGACTCTGGTGTGGAGCTGGTCATAGAGCGCTAATATCTAGCGCCTAGCTGCGGGGGAGATGGAAGCGGGCCAGGGAAGCATCAATATACTTCCAGGCTACCCGACCATATGCTTTCTCCATATCCAGGAGAGCCACAAAGCCATTCACCTTACGAGAGTTAGCAGTCAAAGTCACGTGAAGGTCATTATAGTTGTCCCATAATGACCTCCCCGGAATAAAACCGTGCTGGGATGGGGAGAGGCGAGGTGACACCCATTTGGTGATGCGGTTGGCCAGAAGCTTCGTGAAGAGCTTGTGGTCTGTGTTGATCAACGCTATGGGGCGCCAGTTCGCCAGGTTCTCACGGTCTGACTTCTTGTGAATGAGGGTCGTGATTGAGCCTCTGGAGTCAGGGAGGACCTCGCCATTCACCAAGAGTGCAGCGAAGAGGTCGCGGAGGGTTCTGGCTATCACTGCAGGTTCCAGAAGGTACACCTCGAAGGGTATTCCGTCTGGGCCTGGGGCTTTAAGCATTGGGGATTTCAGAAGGGTTTCCATCACCTCCTGGATGGAAATAGGCGCCAGTAGAGCCTCATTAGCCCGTGGGTCAATGGGCGGCTCTGGAGCCCGCCACAGGAAGTCTTGGATGTCCGATGGGTCCACCTGGGTGGCATGGAAGAGGCTGGAGTAGAAGCGGTGTAGTTCCTGCATGATTTCCTCCTTATCCGAAGTGGTTGTAGTGCCAATCTTCAGTGCAGTAATATCCTGCGCTGTTGACCGGGCTTTCTGTTTCTGATAGAAGAAGCGGGTGGGGCGTTCCCATTGAGCATAGTAACGAGATGTTGTAAAGTTTGCTGCCCGTTCTTCCTGCAGTGTGAGCTCCAAGCGGAGTGCTTCCTGCGCCGCTTCCCAGTCTTCCAACCATCTGGGAGAGGGCGAAGGCTGGCAGTTTCGCTCCAGATGTCTGATTCTGGCTTCCGCCCTTTTGACTCTGGCGCGAGCTGCAGTCATCTGGGATTTGGCACAGTTGTAAGCAACGCGGGTGATGCCCTCCTTGGTCACCGCCCATCTAGCCTTGTGGTCAAGAAGGTGGGGTGGGGGAGGTGAGAGTCTCCCGGATGGTCATAGACAGCTTCTCCTTAGTGAAGGGGTTGTTGAGAAGAGCAGGGTCAACCCTAGGCCAGAACCTACGCGATGGTCTAAGTGTGGTGGTGAGGGCAACGGTGAGTGACTTGTGATCAATCAGATGGTTGTCACGAGAGATGGGAGAGGAGACGCGGCCAATTAGCAGGGTGCCAATCAGTGCCATATCTATGAGTGACGCTGACTGGAAAGCTCCTCCATCATACCGGATCCTAGTCATGCAACCTAGGCCAGACGCGGAGGGTGGAAGCGCATCTATAAAGCCACTCAGGCGAAGGAAATCCTGGAGGCGACTTGATCCAGGGCGTTCCTTTGCTGCAGGGGGCTAAGAGTCATGGACGCGACTTATGGTTGTGTTGAAATCTCCTAAGAGGACTGTATTCCGTGGGAGATTGAGTTGGACGAGCTCTTCCAAGAGCCGATATTGCTCCTGACCTGCATTAGGTAGGTAGATGCTTGCAGCAAAGAAGGAGAAATCAGGAGTGTTGAGTTTGTCCAGTATGAGGCGGCCACCTAAATATTGTGAAAAAGAATGGGCTTTAACCTGGGGATTTAAAACAATAAGGGCGGTATGGTTTGTCCAGAAGGAGTTGCCTCCAAACTGTTCATTCCATGCAGATTGTTCGTGGGGGAGGATATGGGGCTCCTGGACAGCAGCGATGTCAATTTGTGCTGACCTGAAGTTTCGGAGGAGGCGGGCTCTCCGCTTAAAGTCCCGCAACCCATTTGCGTTGATGGATTGCAGGGACAGGGTGCTGCCATGGGGACTCATAGCTGTTCCCCTCCATGTCCTGGGGGTTGCCAGCGCTTAAACCTGCTGCTGTGAGGCGGCTATTCTTGAGTCCTTTAGCTTGACTATTAGCTGCAATCCATGAGGAGCGTCGAGGGTTCTGAGGGGAAGGAGAGGTGGGGGGGCGGAGGACCCAGTAAGCCAGCCTAGGATGCTGCCCCCGCTCCGTTGCAGGGGAAGGACCTGAGGGTGCTCAATGGTGACCTCCGCGGTGTCCCCATTTGATGAGTCTGAGTCCATATTCACTTCCTCCAACACTTCAAAGGATCTGCGCGAAATGGACTGTGGGGTTGGGGTAGGACTCTTTGAGGTGGCACTTCTACCGCAGGCTGCGGGTTGCCAGTCCATGCTGGTGGGCATAGCTCCATTGGGAGCTGAGGGTTGATGCGATAAATCGCTGGTGGAGGTTGGTGGGGGTGCCGCGGAGCCCTGAGTGGGGGTGGCTGACGAGGGGCACCCTGTGGGAGATGCCTTGCGCTTGGTGAGAGAGGGAGTTGACTCTGGGAGATTGGAGGGGGTGCCCACTGGAAGAGGGGCATGAGCGCGAAGGTATCCCATACCAATAGTGGGGTTAGCTGCTTCAACTGCTAGGCGTAAGGCCTCAGGGGACAGGTCTTGAACGGGAAAGACATTGTGTGGGTTGTGGAATTGCTGCTGCGTCCACGTGGGATCGTTTTTGGCCTGGTTTAGGCCCCTGGGTGGTGGCTAAGAGGGCTTGTTTTCGAGCTGTGCAGCCACTGTACAAGTGTCCAAGGGCGTTACACCATGGACACCGGGGGCGCGCCTGATCAGGGTCGACAAAAAAGATCTCAGGGCATGCCCCAACTACCTCCACATGAGGAATAACCTCAATGTTGCGTGATACAGTGGGGGAGGGGATGAACGACGCCCTAGCAGTTTGAGCTCTTTGAGTGGGAGCATAGTAAGAGGGGACGCTAAAGTCCACTGAAAGAACAGACCCAAACTCCAATAAACCACGATGGAGCGCCAGTTTAAGAGACTCAGGATCAACAGTCGTTAGTAGGTTGGAAAAAGTAACCCTTGAAATTTTCTCCAGGTGAGAGCGTGTGCGGGAGATGCGAAGAGATCCACGTGGAATAATGACCTGGAGGGTGGCAGCATGATCAGCAAGGGCAGCTTCAGTGAAGCCCACATTGATGTAGTGGCCCTCCACTGATTCATAGATGGTGGTGTTAATTGGGAATGTCTCCGCAATCGCTGCAAAGTATGAGAAGTAATCCTCTGTATAGAATTTAACAGGGTTATGCCCATAATAAAGGCGAATTGTGTGGGAGAGATATGAGCGAGGTAGAGCTTTTTGCGCTCTAGAATCAGCCCATTTCTTCTTAACATCAGCAATAAATGCCACTTCACGGGGATCAGCTTTGGGTAGCGTTGGTGCCAGAGGTTTTTGCCACGCCCCAGTGGCTCCTTTGGTACGTTTGTGTTTGCTTTGGGCTGCAATTGCAGGTTGAGTGTGAGCTGGTGTCTTGAACAAGTTTGTGGAGTTCCCTTGTTGCTGGAATGTTACAGCAGTTGCTGGCGTCATATTAAATTGAGGGGCGAATTGTTGGTCCTTGCTAAATTGGGGAGGCCCATCCATATTGGAATTAATTCCAGCCAATTGGGAGGAGGGCGATGTTTCATCACCATCCCAATCTACTTGGGTAAATTTAGCCCGAGTATTTGCTGTGATTTCGTGGGAAAAACTCACTGGCTGATTGGTGAATTGGTCGTTTTCAGCATATGTAGATAAAGTGCCAACTTGAGAAGTGCCGATTATGGGGTTTAAATGGGACGGGTGAGATTGGAACTGGTGTGAAGTTCCAAAATATGAACCATTCAAATCCCCATTGGGAAGAGTAGCTTGTCCCAATTTGGTGCTTAGTGAACCAGAATGTGCATTAATCCAACCTTACATCCGAGGGTTTTGGGGCCAGGTGATTGTTGGGCCTCGCTAAATTGGGGAAGCCCATCCAGATTGGAATTAACTACAGCCAATTGGGAGGAGGGCGATGTTTCATCACCATCCCAATCTATTTCAGTAAATTCAGCCTGAGTATTTGCTGTGATTTCGTGGGCAAAACATACTGGCTGATTGGTGAATTAGTCGTTTTCAGCATATGGAGATACTTTGCCGACTTGAGAAGTGCCAATTACGGGTCTAAATGGGACAAGTGAGATTGGAACTGGTGTGAAGTTCCAAAATCCGAACCATTTGAATCCTCATTGGGAAGAGTAGATTGTCCCAATTTGGTGCTTAGTGAACCAGAATGTGCGGCTAATCCAACCTTACATATGAGGGTTTGGGGGCCAGGTAGCTGGGTATCGCCCCTCATGGAGGGAGACAGAAACACGGCGTCAGCAATAATAGATGGGGCTGAATTAGCTGACACAATGGGGGAGGTGAATGCCTGGATGGGCTGAGTTGCATTCAACTGAGCAGGCGCCATTAAAACAGTGTGGGTGATGGCCTCCTTGGTTGGAGGGGGCCCAGCGGGTTGGTGGGAGGCAGCGCACACAGAGCTGTTAGGCGTGCAGGTTGCAGAAGTGCGATCAGGTGAACTGACGCTAGTTGAAGTAGCTCCAGGTTGGGGGGTGGTACTTGCTTTCATGGCTGCTGCTTGAGAGCGGGTGATTCTGGTTGACCCTGAGGTGGGTAACCGAGGGTTGCTTCGTTTGAGGTGGTGCTGGCTCGTTTAGCATAGCCTGCGGGTTCTTTTGTGGGGTTTCCCGCCATAGTTGCTAATAGTTTTCGTAAATCTCTTTAGTGGAGCTAAATTTCAGGCTGAATTGATTTTCAAAAAAGTGACGCTTAGCAGAAAGAGAGATGTTAAATTTAGGCTGAATTGATTTTTCGAAAAGTGATGCTTAGCAGAAAGAGAAGTATGGCTTTGCTTGGTTTCAATATTATTGTGGTGCACTTGTGTGCTTTTATTGGCCACATTATTTTCTTGCGCATTCCATTGTTGATTTTCCTTCCTGATTGGGTTAAATTCTGAAATTTTGGGGGGTGCGCTGAACCCTAGTTTTTCTGCATTTATTTCCAAATCATGTTCTGCCAAAATCTGGTCAGATTGGGTGTTTGGTTTTCCACAGGATCTGATTGGTTCATTGACTCAAAATCATCCATGTATTCCTGGATCTTCTCTGGCAATATGGTTAATTCCACCAAGGCCTTTGCCTTGGCCACAGCCAGCTTGTGAGCCTGTTTGGCCATTTTTCGTTCTTTTGGTGAAATAGGGTCAATTATTTTATATTGCACATGTTCTCCCCAGTCGAAGGCTTGTGTAGTATCCATGATTTTTGGCGTACTCTGAGTCATCTTCACCCATTTCCTCCTCACAGAATTACATTTCTCTAAGGCCTTCTTTTATGGGCAAGCGTGATCAAGTGCCAAAAGCCTGGCAGTGGTTGCATATGGGGGTTCACTTTCCACTGTTACATGAAACAGCTGGGATTTTTCCCATTAATTGTGAAGGATGCTATGTGAGGGATTTTTGTAATATCCTCTACTACATTCTGGTTCAGGGAAATAATTGCTATTGCCTTCCCAGTGCTAAGGGTCAGCATCAGCTGGAATTTTTGCATTTTGAATTGTTTGATTTCTCTGTAGGCTTCTAAGCCTTCTCAGAGATGTCTTTCAACTACTGTGCGCGCCAGTGTGGTCAGAAGATAATCAAAAATTATAAAAATGTCTTTTGATTCAGTCCAACAGGTGTGTTTGGTCTGTATTAAATGCTGTTCATCAGGAAGCTTGAGTACCACTATGACCTTCACTGCTTTGTTCACTTCTTCTGAAGTCTTGAACCCAAGATCTACCCAGCCTCTGCGGATAGTATGGGTTGTTAAGTACACCATGTGCGGGAAAAATTTTTGTTGGGTTTTGCCAAACTTTTCCCACATTGTTGGTGTTTCTACGCCCAGGAAAAACTCATATCCCATGTTCCACCAATGACAGTGTTGTGATTGGGATACTTCCATATAGCTGCAGTATTTTACCAAAAAATGAATGAACCCTGCAGGGGGCGCCACCTTAGGTTTTTTATTTTTACTGAGATTTTCATTTGTACCTGTGAGCTTGGTACCTTTGGGTGGTGCAGGTCCAGGTCCGCTACCCTTTACCGCGTTCATCCAGCTCTATACTTTATTACTCATACTCATCTCACCTGGTATTGATTATCAAATTGTGCTGTTTGAATTGAATCATATTACTAAAAGTGATAGTAATTGGAAAAAAAGTAATATGATTTTTTATCAGAGTGATCCTAAAAAAGAGTGTGACAAGCTGTTAAGACGAAAATTACCAACTTGTAACTTTGCCTGCATCAGTAGAAATCCTGATTTTAAGGAAAAAGTGAGTCCAAATTGAATAGAAGAGTTATATTTTAGAAAAGCCAAGTGAGCTTCAGAACGTCAATGAACCATAAGACACTGACTGGAAATCAAGGATCTTTTGGCTAACCCTCATACTGATTTGAAGAGCAGTATTATTAACAAGCGTTAAAATCCTCAGAATTTAACACTCAACATCACGTTGAGTCACATCCAAGTTACTTTTATCACCGCCAGACAGTATTAATGGGGAACTACTCACCTTCAGGATATCCTCCAATCCAGTGGATTCACTGATGGCCTCCCCCTCCACATCTGTCCTTGACTGCATTAATTGAATCTGGTATGTTGAGATTCTAATATGACTGGACAATAAGCCCCAAATAGCTGTGGCGAATTGGCTAAAATCTGTCAACTACAATTTAATAATGTATAAATATTTGAGTGCCTTTAAATAAGGCAATACTGAGCTAGGAAGGGGAAGTTATTGGACTCCTCCAAATAAGGCAATAAGGCGATATCAATTCATGAGAAATATTTAGTAGATTGTTTTGAACTAAGGCAATAGTGAATTTAAGAAAAATAGACTCTGCCGGGGACTCTCAGTTATGATGATGAACCAATGAGGATAAAGTGGTAAAGAATAGCACAAGCAAAAGTATTGGTATCAACTAAAGTCACAGATATATAAGTGAGACAAGAAGATTGGAGGAGGAGGATTGTTGATAGGAAGAAGAGAAAGGAGCAGAAGGAATCTGCTAATAATATAAATTAATAAGTAGTCAAAGCTAATTGCTTCATATTTATAAAAAAATTTTAAGTTGTTTCAAGGACTAAATCTCCATATCATCCATTCATTGCTCAGTGGGATCAAACCTGTGCTAATTTTATGGTATATCTCAAATATATCGCAGAAATTATAATAGTGATGCTCAATACAAGGGGCCCATTGATCAACCATCAAAAAATACAAACTTTCCTGTTGCTGGCCATGTTGCATCAGGAATGCATTGATGGGGAATCCTCATAGCACACTGTGCCAGCTGAATATGCGGAACTTAAACTTGCTTTAGACGCGGTTCATAAGAAGCAGGATGAGCCCCTTCAGGAGTGTAATGTCATAATGAACCAGCTTGATGACATGTTCATCCAAGTGCGGGTCCTTGGACAACAAAACAGGCAGCTTGTCAATCACCAGATGACACTACTGAATTACTACATAGTGCAGAGCAGAAGCTAAATAGCACCTCCCACCCTCAGCTCCCTCATTGAGAAAGTGGAAGAACTAAAAGGGGTCGCTCAGGAAAAGTTATATTATGATGAATATGAGGCTGGGTACCCAGTTGAGGAGTCTTTCACCAACATCACAGGCAGCGTAAGCTACTCCACCCATGATGGCATCCTTGGCGATGATTGTGTTTCAGTGAACCAATTTCCCAGGTGATGGATGTACTGCCCCCCTAAAGGACCCACGCTACCCCTGAAGCAGTGAACAAGCCGTATGCTGCTGAACTACCAAAACAACACCTCAACGAGATACTGCCTATGGGTCTCAACCCATTTCTCAGTACGCTCCAAAGGCTTGTAGCTATGATCAGGAGGAGGAGGTTTGTATCATTAAGCTGTCTCTGTTTGACTGATATGAGAACATCCACAGGTCCTTTAAACAATTTGAGTTTGCGGCAAAAGGAGCCTTGGATTGGCACAAGGCTAATTTGCTGATATCCGCCTTGGATGTTTAAAGCACCGAACAAGTCACTTGCTATCTTTTAAGCAGTTCCTTTACATATCAAGAGGTGAAGGATACTGTGATGCTGTTGTTTGGAGGTACCTCAAAGATGTTGTGGTGGAAGAATGAGTTCTTGATAATTAAATCCAAGCATAATGAGACCCTCACTGCGTTTGCTGATCAACTTATGGCAGAAGCCCAAGTGTTGGTTGGGGCATAGACTTTATCTAAAACTGATGCGTGCATTGCAATGACCTCTGCATAGAAGCCATAATGAAATTTTACACTGCTATGGCTCCGGTTTTGGAGGATGACGTACCACTCAAGATTAGTTAATTTTTGCGCCATCTATCCACTACCTTTACTACTCCCAATACAGATTGTATACATACCACAGCTGTCACTGTATCTTCTTATTTGGGGAAATTCTCCCATCCTGTTCAAAATCCGCCTAGTAACCCCAGCCTTATTATAATTACGCGCCTTGCCCTCAGCTGATTTACCCCCAGCAGTTTAACTCTCTGTATGGACCAGCTTATGATAATCTCCAGCAGCCCAAAGTTTGACCTGGGCCTGTTTACGCCAAATGTCAGCAGTCAACCTATCAGACTGACCCTGGTTAAACCAATCGCCAACTGTTAAACTATCAGCCTGTTCCCCCTTATGATAACCAAGGACGCAGGCCCTAAAGGGTAAATTTTTTGATTTTGGTCGTCCTTGGCACCTTGCCTAAAGTTATCCCAACTGCTGGGTTTATTGCGTAAAGCAGGATCAGTACTACCAGGGAAAATATGGAGTGATTTGAGATTGGACTCTCTAACTCCGCTATCCCAACCCCAAACGTCCCACCTGAACCTATCAAAGTATATTAACAGAAGTCCCTCAGTATGATGATGAGTTCCTATATCAACAGCCGATTGGAGGAGTAGATGTACAGACCTGAGTGCAAGTCAAGACCACGGCGGAAGAAGGACCTCAGGAGCAACCAAATCCATATCCTGGTAAATTTTTAACCAAGTTTCTCCAGATGAGCCAGGCCCACCCTCAGATGTACCTTCCCTAAAAAGGAGTAAATATTGCCCTCCCAGTGGACGCTATTGTCAAAGAATACCCTAAAGTTAGTGTGGGATTATGAGCTTCCTTGGGAAAAGAAATTTTTTTAGATGTCCAATTATTAAAAAGTAAAAATTATCCTTGTTCTGAGTGTACATACTGTGGTATTTTTGTAGCAAAAAATAGGATTCGTGCTATAATAGATACTGGTGCTCCAGTCAACATAGTTTCCACTAAATTGTTGGCAAAGTTGACGTTAAAACTTGATGTAGAACATCAAATGGTGAATGGGGCCGCTGGATCAGGAAACTCAGTCTCTGAGGGAGCATACAGTGCACTACCTTTACAGTTTGGGTCAATTGTCGTTGTAGCTTTGGCAATAGTGTTACCAAACAGCAATTATGACCTGTTAATTGGAACTGCTTTCATGTGACGCTTTGAGGCTATTGTTAATATGATGGAGGAGACCCTTGCCATTCTGGGACAGCGGATCCCAATTTACTTTACCTCCAGTGGAGTGCCAAAGGATCTGGTGCACATGGGACATATCTTCTTTCATATAGTAATAGGGTGATTCTGGTTTCCTACCTTTGACTAAAAAACAAGACCTGGGCCCTCCCCCAGCAGATATATGAATATCAAGTGCTGCCTCTCAGAGCTTCCAGGTCTATATCCATCCTCTCTGGCCACCAAGTAACAGTGAACACCAAATTAGAGGTGGAAGTACCATCTGGATTCTATGGGGAAGTTATTGGCCCTTATCAGCAATTCAGCTTGAGCCCCATGTGGCTCCTGGGAATTATACTACCAGTATACAGGGAGATCAAGGTTTTACTAGCAAATCTACTTAAAGAAACATTACAAATCAGGCGACATCAAATAGTGGCGTATTTACACTTGGTCCCTGCTGAAAAGGTCCTTCAGGTTCATAAGTTTGGATCGCTGGATGAATTTGGTTTACCTGTTAAATTTCAGCTTAGTGTAATGGCGGTGGCACCGCGCAAAAATTTAATGGGCTTATTGGAAGAACAGAAAATCAGGCGATAGCTTTATTTTAAAAATATAAGGAGATTTTTTCTGTCAATGATCACATGTTAGGTTGTGCTTGGGGGGTGGTCCATCAATTGAACACTGGGGATCATTCCCCATAAGGTCTTGGCCAATCCACTGATTGAGAGCAGCTGACCAAGTAGTTACTGAGGAAAATGAAAAGTTGCTGGAACAAGGGATTCTTGAACTGTCAAAGAGTCTATGGTTTTTGCTTAATATAATTGTAAAAGAAGGACAGTACAAAATGGGTAGCGATAAACTACTGAAAGCTCAATAGTATCACCAAAAAGAACTCAAACCCCTTGCTACAGATTGACGATGCTTTGAATCAGTTAGGAAAAGCTCATTATTTTGGCAATAAGTTTGATATTGGGATTACTGGCAAATCAAGTTGTACACGATGGAACAAGAAAAATGCACCGTAATCACATCCTAGGGGTTTTTTAACCAACCCATATGCCTCAAGGGCTGTTTAATTCCCTTGCTATGTTCCAATGGGCCATGGACACCTTCCTTGGCGACCTGAAGCTGTTGTGCATTCTTGTGTACCTCACTTTTCAATGTCTTCTCCTGAACGTTTTCTGAGAACCTTACCCAATTGGAGGAGGTATTCTTCCAGCTTGCTGAGGCCAACATCAAGATTAAGCCCTTAAATGCCACTTCTTCAAGGACCAGCTGGATTACCTTGGATTTGTGGCAGACGCAAAGGGGCTTAAATTGCAGCCAGCTAAAGTGAATGCTATTTGGAAAATGGCCCTTCTGGCAGCAAACGTGATGTACAGTTATTTTTGGGGATGGTTGGTTACCATTGACGCTTTATCCCCAACTTCAGCTGTACTGAAGGTCCGCTGTTTGAGTTACTAAAAAGGATGCCGTGTTCAAATTGACATAACGTTGGCAATACTCTTTTGATATTTTTTAGATAGCGTTAATCAGTGCGCCGGTGCTACGCTATCTGAATTTTGATAAAGAGTTTATTGTCCAAATGAATGCATCTCTTTCTGCCGTTGTGGTGGTTCCATCATAAAAGGACAACGAAGGGGAAGAGCACTCAATCACATACTGCAATTGGAGCCTGAACTGCCATGAACGCAATTATACTGTGACCAAGCGGGAGTGCTTATCAGTGATCTACACCTAAAAGCAATTTATGGTGTATTTACATGGAGTGAAGTTTTAATTTTTAACTTATCATGCTTTGTTAACTTGTTGCAAAATCTCAAGGAGCCTTAAAGGCGTCTATCCCAATGGTTTCTCAAACTGCAGGCTTGTGACTATTATATCCTCCACTTAGTTGGAGAAAAACATCAGAATAATGATTGTTTATTGAGCTTGCCAACAATTGCCATCATGGCAGATCTAAGTGATGTAATGTACAATAAAATGCTTAGCATAAAATACAACAATGAACCGCCTCAAGTTATAAAGACGTTATATAAAATTCAAGCCAATACCTTCCAATAGAACGGTGAGCTGCATAAGCGTATAGTGGATTTTATAATGAACTTTCCGTGACCCTCAGCGTAGCTGATTATTATTATGAGTGCGCACAAGGCAGTTAAACATGGCAGATTGCGCAAGACGCTTTAATTGCTGCGCCCTTGGTATTATTGGGAGAGCATGAACTTTGACTTGCTTGATAAAAATTTTCTGCTTTCATCAGTGTCAAGTGGAAAAGCCTTTCTGCCAGAAGACCTCGTACCAGCTAGTAAAACCAAATATTATTGGCATAAAGTTTCCATTGACATTGTGGGGCCCCTGCTGACTGAAGCAAAACGTTCTAAATACATTCTAATTGTGATCAACCACTTGACCAGGTGGGTAGAATCATGGGTGATCCAGGATTTGGAGGCATCCAGCATTGGCCAAGTTCACAGTGGAATGTATAATCCAGCGACATGGCTATATTCAGTTCATTCTTACCAATAATGGAACTAACTTCACCTCCCACATCATTCCAAAGCTAAACGAGCTGATGAGCATCTGCAGGGTTCTGACAACCCCATATCACCTTGAGTCCAATGGTATGGTTGAGTGAGTTAATGGAACTTTGGTGAACATAATCCAGAAATTATTAATGGATTTACCTTCAAAATTAGAGTTCTCTCCTTTCCACTGCCGTCTTTGCCTACAACATTAACTATCAATCTGCAATGGGAAAGAGTCGCTTCCAGTTACTATATGGGCGGATCCAAGCTCTTCCTGCACTGCTCTATGCCTGCGTGAGAGATACTGTCAGAATGGATTCTCAAGACTACTTGATAAACATGTCCAACCCTTTATTCAAGCTGCAAACTGAAGTGTACTCTTTCAGATTGGCCAAAAAAGTTAAAAATCAGGCCGCCAATAAGGTAAGGCATAGCAGGCTAGCCCAGTTCCAATAAGGAGAGATGGTTTTATTTCACAAATAGCATGAGTCCATTTGGAAGCATAAGTTGACCAACATTTAGGTTGGTCCATTTGAGATAATTAAGAAAATGGGTATCAATTACTACACTATCAAGGACCCCGCAAGCAGTCAGATCATTAATCAAGTACATGAAAAATTACGCTGGGTGTATAAACAATAGGAGACTTATTGTCCAGTCAAGGAGGGGTAGTATTAAATTTAAATTTAATACTATTTAAATTTATTGCGGGGAAGGCTGACCATGGGACGGACACTTCCAAATATGACTCAGGAAAGACAAACTTAGTACCAAGGAGGCACCCCAGAGAAGCGATGCTATCTCTTGTTGCCAGCGGGAACGCCACTTATGGGGAGGGGGAGGGAACGTGTGAAGGGGCCGTAGCCACTATTGAGCACGTGTGGAGGAAGGGGTCTGATTTGATGAACCAGACTGGGAACCAGGAGGAGACCAGCTGTCAGCGACGTGGTGGGAGGTATCCAAACATCCACGCTTGAAAGTAGTCCACCAAATGAGACCAGAATCTGTGGACAGCTTCTGGGAGGGTGGGGATGGAGCCAGCGATGGCATCCAAGACAATCGTGTGGATAGTCCACATGGCGATTGCAACCACCAGAGCGCGGAGGGAGGGTGGAAGGGGGGAGGTCATTGATGAAGCAAACATATCTCTTGACAGACTGAAGGGATGCGTTTGATCCTTGCCCAGCAGACGTTGAACTTCGCGCCATATCACTTAAGAGGTGGGGCACTTCTCCAGGCGGTGGAACAGCGTTCCATACTGGCCACACACGACACAGGATGAGTGTAAAGCATTAGGGCGCTCAGCTGTACGATACACCCACCTCAGGCAGCGCCACACATGGGAGCAGACTTGAGGCTGCAACAGAGGATGGTGTGCGTATTTCCAGATAGTCTTTTGGGTCTCAGTGGAATAAGGGATGTCCATCATGTCCAGGTAGTCCACCCTGGATAGGACATGGGGTCGAATGGGGATCACGCCATCTTGGATAGGTAGCCCCTGTACCTCTTATGTGAACTGAGGAGAGGGGCGGCCTCTTCAGGTTGTATGTCTGCTAATACAAATTCTCCACTCTGCGCTTCGCATGGAGAGTAGGATTCGTTTGTAGTGGGTTTTAGTCCCGTGAGGACCTGTGGCCAATGTGTGTGATGCGAGGTATTTCATCAGGGAGTGGGGGTTTGATGGATTGTTGAGGCCCAAGGCTTGGGAGAAGTTGGAGCGGGCCGCGCGGGACCAGTGTTGGGATGGGAGTGTAGGAGCGGTGACGGCCGCGATCCAGGTGCCCAGGATCTTGGCCGCTTGGGCTTTGAAGTCAAGCAGGCCCATGCCACCTTGATGATGAGGGCCAAACATGACCTCTAGCCGTACTGGTGGAGGGCGGCCTGACAAAGCCATCCTTGTAGTAAAGCATACAGGGATTTGAAGAAGCTTGGGGAGAAGGGGATGGCGTGGGCTCTGAACCAGACTTTGGATAGGAGCATAGAGTTGGCAAGAACAACCCTGCCAGTGAGGGTAGTAGGGTGGGCTCTGAGAGAGGCGATTCGCTTTGTCACGTTATTCAGTATATGGCACTCCATTACTGCTGACGCATATCCGCCTGCCTCTATCCACACGCCCAGATGGCGCACTGGTCCTATGGTAGGACGTGTCACGAAGGGGAGCACCAGTGGAGCGGTGTGTGTTGAGTTAGTAAGGCGTGGACGTGGGCGAGTAGATGGGCCAGGTTGGGAACTAATTGCTGGGGCCCAGCAGTTCTGAAACTGACCAAGGAGGATGATTTCGGTTTTGGAGGCATTCAGTGCCGCATTGCTTACCTGGGAATATTCCTGGATGAGGGCTTCAAGCGCGCGTGCATCTTTGTTATTAGACACCCCCACCACGCAATCATCTGCAAATGCCATCATCTTGACTGGGGTTTGGCCTGACACATGGACCCCTAGTGAGTTGGGCATTCACATTTCGCAGTAGTGGGTCAAGGCTGAAGTTGTATAAGAGTGGGCTGAGGGGGTCCCCTTGTCGCAAGCCCCTTTGAGGGCGGACTACTTCTGTTAGGAAGCCTGGGCCACGCACTGCCATTGTCGCAGATTCCGTGAGCAGCATTACCCAGATTATGAAGCGGGGGTAGGCGGAATTGATGGAGGCAGGCCCTTAGGTATTCCCAGTTTACTCTATCATAGGCCTTTTGTTGGTCCAAGAATACCAGTGCCCCAGAGGCTGTGGACTGACATGAATTAGCCACGGAGTGCATATTATCCCAAATTGACCTTCTGGGGATGAAACTGAATTGTTCTGGGGAGATGGTGGCAGATGCTACAGTCCCTAAACAGTTAGCCATGATTTTTGTTAAAATTTTGGTGTCTGTGTTTGTTAGAGAAATGGGGTGCCAGTTGGCTAAGTCAAGCTTATCCCCTATCTTGAAGAGTGTGACAGTAAAGGCCTCATGTCCTCCTGGTAGGAGGCGCATTTCCAACAGGCTTTGGTTAAGTGAGGCTAGCAGCAATGGGGATATATATTTGAAATATTTCTTGTAGAACTCATATGGAATGCCATCTGGGCCCGGGCATTTTCAGTTTGGTGCACCGCAAATGGCTGTCCATAATTCATTTGGAGTAATTAAATTCATTATTTCCGGGTATCAGAAAATGGTGCAGATATGAGCTCAGTCAGGAAATTCTGCCATTTCAGCTGGCTGAATTGGTTTGGCTTGGTATAACTTGGAGTAATATTTTTGCATTTCGATTGCCACTTTGGCCAGTGTATCCACAATGGAATTATCCGATCTTCACACCTGTGTGCAGGCCACGCTCTGGCGTGGTGCAAAAAATTTTATAAAGAAGTATGCGGTGCACTTGTTGCCTTTAGTGATGCGTGTGGCCCTGTATTGGACACAAACCTGATGTTTGTGTTGCCTTTCAAGTGCATTGAGGTGGGCGGCTGCCTCCACCCACTTCCGGCCCCATGCAGGGCTGTATCCTGTGGCTGGAATGTTGGACTCCAAGTGGGCCAATTCTGCCAGAGCGCGTGAGATAACCGCTGATGTGGCTCATGATTGTCTGGAGGAGAGATGGCGATAGTGGCATATGGTGTCCTCTTTGAAAGTTGCCCATGTGGAAATGGGGTCCGCGCAAAATGGTGCAACAAATGACTTTGCCAAAGTTGCCTCTTCCACCCACATGGAAAATCCTGGTGATGCGAGCTCGAGGGGGGCGGATTTTGCACCAATGTGGGGCCTTTGCAACTGTGATGGGTAAGTGGTAGGTTATCGAGACCAGTTGGTGGTTGGAGAATTCCATTTTCATTGTTTTGAAGTGGGAGATGTGGGGTTGGAATTTCGCCAGCATTAGAATAAGGTCGATGTGGGACATAGACCTTAATTGGCCATTGTGGACATGGGGATGCATCATGTTTTCGAGCAGTGGGGCATGTCATGGCAGCGCATCCATTAACCCAAGGGTGGCTTTTAGAATGCGTAGTTCTACGTGACCCTGTGGGGCGTGGGGTGAGGGAGGCCACCGGTCCATTGGTGAGGTTAGACAACAGTTCATGTTACCAACTAGGAAGGAATCAGGAGGTAGCAGGAGGGATTTGACCAATGAGAAAAATTCACGACGCTTATGTGCACCATTTGGGGCATAGATGTTGACGATTGTGTGTGCAATGTCAGCCCATGAGAAGGTGATGACGAGCACTTGGCCATTAAGGAATGTTTCTGAGGATGTGAATTTGAAAAAATTATTTTTCTGAATTAGCACCCCACAGTGCTTTGACCAAAAGGATAGGGATGAGAGGAGCATTGTTTTCCAAGCTTCCTTGGAACCTCATGGACAGTGGGACTCCTGGATGGCCAGGATATCCACAGGTAAATTGTGTTGTAAAAAACTCAGTTTCCTAGCCCGGGACAGGGAGGCCTTGAGTCTGGCGATATTCAACATCCCTAGAGTGAAGGTTTCCCCCCTCGCACCTTAGGTGCGAGGGGGTGGGCCCCCAGGGGCCCACCAGCCTCTTCCAGATCCCCACGGGCTTTCACAGCAGTGCGGGTGTTAGCAGCAACGCTATTGGGGTTTTTGTTAATTTTTATGGAAAGAGTCACGTTGGCTTTGGCCTTCACTTTTTGTTTTCCCGACGTTGGACGAAATTTTTGTGGTGCGGATGAGTTCGGTGCACCGTCGAGCGGGTCAAAAAAATTTTTTTCAGTTGGGATAGGTCCCAAGTCAGTTTTGACCAGAGCTTGGGTACAGCAATTGGGTGAGATTGAATCTCCCATCGGATCCTTATATTGAGTGGCCCACTTGGCATGGGCTTCCCAATCTGATTGGGTGATGGATTCCTGAGTCACTTCTGCCGCGAAGGTCTCCATGTCCTCCTGGCGTTGTGAGTGTGGGATAGCAGTGGTGGCCTTGGCCCTTCCTTGGCCATGGCCCTATAGGCCTGCTTGGTCTTCTTCCGCTCCTGTGGGGAGATGGGCTTTACCAATAGGTAGCAGCCTTGTGCTCCCCACGGGAAGGCCTCCTTGGTGCTTGTGGTTGGTTTGTAGTGCGCCTCCCCGCTGGCCATGGCCACCAAGGGGTGTTCTTGGAATGTGATGCCCTCCTTGATGGGGCATGTGTGCGCCTTATGGCTGAACGCGTCACAGTGGGTGCAAATGGGGGGCGCGCTGTCCACGGTTACCTGGAATGGGTGGGTGGTATGCCCTGCAATATCAATAAAAGTGGAGTGCGAGATCTGGGTTAGGTCCTTCATGATCTCCTCAGTTGGGGTCAGAACTGCGATGGCTTTGCCGGTGCACAGGTGTGGCATCAGCGTGAAGCGTTGCATTTTGAAAGATTGTATTTCTCCATATACAGTGAAACCATCTTTCAGGTGTTGCTCCAAAATGTCACATTTTACCGTAGTAGGCAAAAAGTCAAACATGAGGAAAATTTGGTTTGATTTTGTCCATCTGGTGCATTTGGTTTCAATGACCTGTTGCCCTTCGGGGAGGTTGACCACTATGCACACCACTGCAGCCTCGTCTGCTGCTATTTTGCTTTCAAAACCTAGGTCCAGCCAACTGTGTGACATGGAGTGAGGTGCAACGTACACCGCGGTTGGGAAAAAAGTGTGCACATCCCCACAAAATTTTTCCCATAAAGCCATTTGTTGGATGTCCAGAAACACGCAGACTCCATATTCCACCGATGAAAGTGGCTGGGAGTGTGGCGTGTTGATGTACTGGTTGCATCGTGCTTGCCACGCGAGTATCTCCAGGGAAATTGTGACCGCCAGTTTTTTGAGATTTTTGTCTATTCTGCCGGATTCTCCAGGGCGTTTTCAAACGTTGGAGGCCGCGGGCCTTCCACCTGCTCCTCTTACCTTGCTTGCCCAACTGCTCCCTGACATGGGCGCAGACCAATCTCCTCTGTGAGATTATCAAACTAGATTTAGTCTTGAATTAAATAGGTTACAAAAGTGTTTGCAACGAGAAAGAAAAGTTAAGGAGGGGTAGTATTAAGATTCTGATATAACTGTATAATAAGCCCCAAATAGCTGCGGTTGATTGACTAAAATCTTTCAATTACAATTTAATAATGTCCAAATATGCGAGTTCCTTGAAATAAGCAATACTGAACTAGGAAGAATAGTTATTGTGTTACCTCCAAGTAAGGTGATTGTAACGACTGGGTCAAACTGATCGTTACATTTTTACTTGAGATTTAAAAATCTGAATCTTAAGCTGAACACTTTATTGAAGTTTTTGCAGCTCATGCGGGGAATGATGCTGGGCTGTGCCCCTCATGAGCTATTCTTTATTCTCTTTGGGCCTTAAAGAATAGTGTGGGAGGGGCTCCCCAGAAGGCTACCTTAAAAGGTTGGGTCCATGTGATTTTGAACTCAGTTCAGAATTCTCTTTGTTGTTTCCCACCCTTGCATGGGTCTCTCTAGTGGCCTTGGGGCCGCTCTTGCCTTGTCTTGCCTGTTATCCCATAGCAAACCTAGTTTGTATCCTTAAAAAAAAGTTGGGATTTGGCGTAAATAATCCACCAAATACTCTGGTTTTTTCTTGTGTTGTTTTTGGTGCCCTATGTTATTGGGATTAAATTTGTCAGCATGTTTATTATTTTGTTAATAAATTATACAAGCCTAATTTCAGGGCTGATATCCTCGCTTACATGTGTTGTCTTTTATCATTTTCAAATTTCCCTAAATCTGAGGTTAAATAGGTGAGTACTTGGAGTTGAAATTTTTACCTCAAGGGAACCTCATATCAGGCAATCTTTTGGCACAAACTTTAAATCTGCTAATCCTAAGGCAAGATGGTAGTCAAAAGCTGAGATGCTTTTGATTGTTACAGTGATAAGATGATATCAATTCATGTTGAATATCTAGTAGATCATCTCAAACTAAAGCGATAGTGAATATAAGAAGAAATAGACTTTTGCAGACCTCTTAATTATGAGGTTAAACTAATGAGGATACAGCAGTAAAGAATAGCTTAAGTAAAAGGATTAGTATTGATGAATACATTGATTTATACTGCTTGATAGCACATTTGAGCAAATTTAGAATTACAGAAGAATTAAACAACTCTGAAAAACCAACAAACAGCAAACCATCAATGTCCTCGGCCTGACTGCCCGCTGCTCCAAAATGGGGCAGCAGCAAAACCCCCTAGTGTCTTCTGCCCAGCGGGGAAATGCTTTCAAACCAGATTGACCATCCCCCCAATTCCTTGGGTTGATACATTCCCCCCAAGGATCTCGCCCTCCACCTTGCATGTTCTCAAATGATGCCTCATAGCCCCATTGTGCTCCCCTGAAGCAAGATGCGATTAGCCTCTGGGTTGAATATGGAAACTTGTTCCCCTACAATGACAAACAAATTTATAATTAGCCCAGGTGCTTATGCAGCCTGCAAGCTTTATTGACTTCCACCACTACAAGGGGTAATTCAACCTTGGCTTCACTTGAAACCAATGCTGCAATTTCAGCCAACATTCCCCTGGTGTTCCAGGAAACCCCCATCCTAACCACTCACACCTGGTTGTCTGATGACACCACTCTTGTGGTTCAATTTTCAGGACTCCCCACCCACCACCAACCTGAAAATTTATGCAACAAAATAATAGCTGGGCTGTCAATATATGGCGCTGACCCCATTTTACAATTTGTGGTTCCCAATGGAACCAACTGACTAGTGGGCCCTCGCGCCTTTGCAACCATACGCCCAATATCAAAAATGAAATTGCCATTTTGATTCCCCCTCGCACCATTGTCCCCTCTGCCCCCAACCACCCTTTCTGGGCCAGAGTAGATAAGGGGCGCACGATCTGCCCCATTTGTTTTGACCTGGACCACTCAAAGTGGTGCTGCCCCACTATAGCCTGAGATGGAGCCCACATGCTCGACTCCCCCATGATGCTCCCATAGCCAACATAAAAACTTTTTTGAATGGGCACAATCCTCATCTCCCCTCCACCCAAAATGGTAGAGCAACTTCCACGGATTCAACCAATAAGTAACTGACATTCCAAACCACCACTCCTACTCCAACTAATCAGGAGCTAGCATGGACCCCAGTAAATCCAAAAAACCCACCCAGCCCACCCAATCCATCCCACCCATATGCCAATCAACCTATTGTCTTCAACAAAAATCCTTGGGATTATTTGGAGAAAGTTGATGATTTTGTGAATCTTATCCCCGAAAACAGTTGAGGCCCCAAGCCTCAAAATGTACCTAAACGCAGAATATGCAGATCAATTCCCAAAATGACACTATGCTCTACACTCAGATGCTAGTGAATTTTGAAGTGACCGCCAACTCACCAAAGAGGCTGTTGCCTCCCCTTATTGTTTACCCTCCAAAAGGCCGTACCAAAATTAGTTGCTTCTTGGCCAAGGGGTACCCACACCTGTCCTTCCCCCATGCAACAAATTCATAAAAAAGAATTCCTAAAATTTCAACAAGTTGCCTACAAAGCAGTACAAAAAGTTGTGATGGTCACAAACTTTGGCCTTAAGACCCACATTACCAGCAACAAAATCACCACCTTTACCACGCTACCCAGAGTTCGCCTTGAGGCTGAAAAAGCCCTTTCTATATATCACAACCTTCCTCATAGCTAAATTTGAGTTTTTGAGCCACTTTGCTACCTTGACCCCATTTTGAGGATGCACCCACGCCCATGCTCTCAGCGCTCTGCCATACACTGTCCAACACAGAGGAGGAAGACGAGCCTCCCAATCCTGACTCCCCCACCATGGATGCATAGCGGTTTACTGCATCTGACCTAGTTGGTTAATTTTAATTTAGTTTTATTTTTTGATTTGGTTTGAGTGATACGCTCATCTCTTTATGTTCATTTAGTACTAGCGTAGTATAAGTTTTGCTCCTCAGAGCTCAGTGATGTCCATCCCCTGGTCATCTTTCCTCAGTTAGATAAAAGAAGTCACTGATATATAAGCAAGATGAGAAGATTGGAGGAAGAAGTTTGTTGGCAAGAAGAAGAGAGCGGAGCAGAAGGATTCTTCTAATAGTACTAAATTAAATAAAGTATTCAAAGCTAATTGCTTCATTACTTTTAGAATCTTTAATTTGTTTCAAGGACTGATGATCACTGTCAAATTTTTCGTTGTTAAGATACTCGCGGGTGCTTTTTCCCCCTAAAATACAATAAAATTGGGGAATGAAACCACAAAAATTGATAAAATAAATAAATATAGAAATCCATAAAGTTAATGTTTTTTGTATAATTATCAGGCCTCACAGGAGGTAAGTAAATGAAAACTTATACAATGTTATGGCATAGTAATTAAACTCACTTCATGCATAAAGGGTGTACGTATCAAATCGTTATAATGTTTGAGCCAAATAAGGAAATATGGTCATTTGACCTATTGAAGCTCTCAAATCTTGACACACTTTATCAGTAAGGCTAATGGAGGGTTGAGAGTGTGTAAGACAAGGCTGTGAGGTAGTGTTTTAATGTTTTTGAGCCAATCACCATGCAAAAAAAATATTTGTACCTTTTAAGACCCCTTCCAACCCTATAAAAAAGGACTGGTCTCCACAGTGTGGCTTGAATGAGATTAGTGGTAAGGCGGGGAGGGACCTTATAAGAGCTCCTTGATTCCACCAATGATTCATAATATTCCAACTAATTAACCTTGAACCATTTGGCCAAGTTTTAGTAACATTTATGGAATTATTGCCTCAATTCAAAGGATTCCACTGTGAATTGTCCAGGGTATTTTGGCTGATTTTACAATCATCTTCATCGAAAAGCACTCTTCATAAATATTTGACGTGCAATTGTCCAACATTACCCACTTTAAAAGTGTTAGGGATATAGTAAGGGCGCAAGAATCAGCCATGGGCACAGTTAATGGTAACTCCGGAAGCCAGGGATTTTTTAGATTACTTATCTCCTCACTTATAGTAATTACAAAAGGGCCTTCACAGATAGACCTGAGCTTCTCACTTCTGTGAGTGATACAATTATGGTAGTATAGCTTCAAGTCTGACACTTGGAAGGTAGGTAGAGGAGGCCAGAGCTCGTTAGCTGCTTAATCCTCTGGTGACAATCTTTGCCAAATCGATCATTGCTTCTGATTGCAACTGTATGAAGTGCTGGGCTAACTTATTCATAGCCTGCTTGGGATCAGTATATCAGTGAAGATATCTTTTGCTAGTAAAGCTGTAACCCCAGGTTCTCACTAATATAAATACTCAGAATGGCAACATTTTAAGGATCTGGTGATAGCTGATATGGTAAGCCATGAGAGCACTGGGTAGGTAAAGATCCCAGTAAAGAGGGTCAGAAGTGGCCATTTTGCATAAATAGAGACCAGTGTCTCGTTGGCTCTTTCCACAGTACCATTAGCTGAGGGGTTTTATGGGCATAAAAGAGTTGTTGCATGCCCATGGAGATAGCGAGGATCTTCACCACTCAGTAGGTAAAGTTTTTCCCATTGTCACAGAGCAGGACCTGGGGACAACCATGGCGAGAAAATATATATTTATGAAGTAACATGGCCGTGGCTTTGGCAGTTTGAGCAGGAAGAGCCACAGCCTTAACCCATTTGGTAAATTTATTGATAATAACCAATAATTAACTATTCCCACCAGTGGTATGAGGTAGAGGGCCTACCACATCTAGGCTTATGGTGTGAAAGGGTCGTTGAGGCATAGTGGGTTGATACTGATATCTGGTCTTATAGCTGGATTGCTTCTTACATGTCAGACATGCATCCAGTACTTCAGTTAATGTCTCCATGATGTCCTCCCAGTAGTTTTGATCTTTAACCCACTCATGGGTTTTTTGTACTCTGCTATGATCTAGAATGGTATAAGATCCCAAAATTATGGGTACTCACTCCGATGGTCTGAGATAGGGCAACCAATAACCCTATTTATATATAGCTTCACTTTCTCCACTTTTGTGTTGTGGGAATGTCGTGCTAACATCTTTTTTATGGGTTCATCTTCATCAGCGCATGCGTCAGGTGTCATTAGGAAGGCATGCAACCTCTCAGCTTCACTATTGTCAAGGTGAAGGACAGGAAGACGCATTGACCCATCAACATTCATATGGCGTGTCCCTGCTTGATTCTTGATGGCCATATTATAATTCTGGAGCTTTAGAGCCCAGCGAGCCAACCACACAGTAGGATCTTTAATATTTGTAACCACTTTAACAAAGCATGGTCAGTAATCACTTTAAATTCCATCCCATATAGGAAAGTATTGTAGCGTTTAACAGCAATCAGGACAGCCAAGCACTCCTTATCAGTAACGCTGTAATTACGCTCTGCCTTTGAAAGCATTTTACTTAAATTAGAAATGGGATGATTAACCCCATTTTCATCCAAATGATCCAAGATATCTCCAACAGCATAATCAGAGGCATCCGTGAATACAAGAAGGGCTTGCCATAGTCAGGTGGCGAAGTATTGGCCTTTTTTGCAATGGCTCCTCCAAGGTCTCAAACGCAGCCTTTTGTTCAGCACCCTGATATAATGGGGTGTTCTTAGCTAGGAGGCGGACAAGGGGATCGCTGAGTTAGGCGAATTTTAAGATAAATTGATGGTAGTACCCCATCATGCCTAAGAAGACTTGTATGTCATGAAAAGTTTAGGCGTTGGCGTCTTGGATATTGAATCAACCTTATCCTGTAGTGGTTGTATCCCATCTTGGGAGATGGCATGCCCGAGAAAATTACAGCTTCTTCTGGAAGAAAGTACACTTGGAGGGCTTTAATTTGATATTAGATGCCCAAAAAGCGTTGAAACACTCCTTTAGGTGCATAAGATGCTCATTGATTGTTTTTGAGAAGACTGTGATGTCATCAAGGTAAACAATCACACATCTCATATTAAGGTCCTGGAGAATGTCATTCATAGCCCGCTGAAAAGTATAAGGCGCATTACACAACCCCTGAGATAGCTGAGTGAGATTGAAACAAACCCTCACTGTAGATAAGGACGCACTTCTCCTGATCCTGTGGAGAAAGTTCCATCTGCCAATACCGGCTATCCAAGTCCATTGCAGATAAGAATTAGACCCAGAGAGTTGGGCCAGAGCATCATCAATGCGGGGGATAGAGTAGCTGTCTTTCTTGTTGAGGTTGTTCAGCTTATGGCAGTCCATAATTACCCAATGACTTCTACTTTCTTCTTTATCAATAGAAGTGAAAATGACCAAGGGCTCTGGGAAAGCACCAACAACCCAACATCCAGCAGCTTTTTGAGCTCTTTTTCGCATCTGTTGCTCCTCAACTTTTGATTTGTAGTAGGGTTTAGAGCAGATAGGACAAGCATCACCAACGTCAATAGTATTAGTCCAACCCTTCATGTGCCCATAGTTCATGTCAGAATTAGAAAAATTGTCGCTGTAGGCCCCAAGCAGGGTTTAAACCTTCTCCAGTTCAGCTGGAGTGAGTTTATCGGAGATATGAATGAAAGGTAGGGTACATAAAGACTAGTCAGCAGATAACCCATATCCGCCATAGATCCAATACTGTGAACTTGCCTTATTTCCTCAGGGGAATCAGCGTGCCTCTTCCTATATCCTGATGCTTTTTTACAACCATATCCTTCTTAACGAGATTCCCTAACAGAATTTTGATGGGTCGTTAATAAGCAGGGTCTAGCACGCCTGGAATAGCTCTTGGCTCTAAAGGACTAACTTCTTCAATGATAATTAGGTTCAGTAGGAAGTTGTGTGGGATTTGAACGGTAATCTTCGTGTGAACTACCCTTTGTTCACCAGCTTTGATAGTCACTTCTTCAGAAGCATAGAAAGGATACCTTTGAGGGCGTCCACCAATTAGAGTATCAGTTTGTTATGTCGTCCTGCTGTGGTATTAAAAGGGATAAAGCGGAAGAGGGCTACTTGACTGTGCAAACATAGTTCTTTTTATTAGACTCATCATTTGTCAAAATTAGGGGAACCTCGTAGTTAAGCAGAGAGATAACCCTGCTTCAAGTTAATAATCCCTTCATACTCAAGCTTGAACTGGGTACCAATGAGTAGATCATAGGTACTGTTAGTTAGGGCCACCGCAGTAGCAGACAAGATGAGATTCCCAAAATGGATGGGTAGAGAAGAGTATGTCCCGATGGCGCAGGTGTTGGGACTTGCAGTCCCAAATTCTTGAATGTAGTCAAGATTGGGGGCCATTTTAATCTTTTTAATGAGTTTTGATGACACAACGTTTACTGGGGACCCAGTATCAAGAATAACCTTAACCCACACTCCATTGACTATGACTTTCACTTAAATTAAAGTTCTACACAAGTTGGGGAAAAGAGCGAGGACCTCCTTTAGTTGAGAGTAGAGGCAAGTCGTTTGGCTGTCTCAGGGTATTTCTCCTAGATAGACCGCAGGGTATGAACACACTGGTTTGGGCAGATAAAGATGGCAATAAACTGGTCAGTGTCACTGGCAGTTCAATGACCTCAAAACCCCTCAACACTTGGCGGAGATAAGTTTGGCGGGGGATCCTAGCCCAATCCACTCTATCAGAATTCAACCTGTCAGGTACCTCCACTTCATATGGGGCTTCTAAGTCATAGTAACCTCTATCTTCGCCACTCCCTTCAGATTCGTCATCAGAGGGATTATCAATGCAGGTTAGGGAGGCCACAGGGGGTGAGGTAGGTTCATGACTTCCCTTAGGGCATGATAGGTCCTGGGGTGGCTCCTCCACCTTATTAACTTTTGGGGGGAGGCGTTGAATTTTCACAGCTCAATTTTGACCTTTAAAGTAAGGGGTTTGTGCTGCGTCATAGAGACAGGTTTCGAGCTAGAGTTATCTGGCTGAGAGGTTGAGGAAGATAGCGTCGCGGAAGGAAATTTCTCTACACCAGTTTTAGGTCGTCCAGTGGCTGTGTGTTTTTGTGAAATAGGTGGTTTAGCGTTTATGTCTGGTCATTTGACCCATTGTTAATGGGGGCTATTAGCACCCAAAAAAGGGGTTTAGACTTAATGACAGTCTTTTGAACCACTTGAGAAGACTGCTTTGGAAAAAAAGATGGGCAAGGCAAAGGAATGACTGCTTTCACCAACTGGGTTTTTGGAGCTGAAGATGAAGGGGAGCATTGCCCCATCACTACCATTACCATCTGATTACCATTATGGGAAGAAGAAGAAGTGTGTGATGACAACTCCATATGTGCAGGTTTCTAGAGTGAAGCAGCCATAGTAGGGCTAACCTAGTTGGCGTAGTTTTTTGGCTCAGAGACCCTTGCATAAGGTAAAATTCATAAATCCCAGCCACCTCTAATAAGGCTTCCTTGATATCTTGTACACTTTTTAATGATCGCTTTATAGAAGAGATATGCATTGCCAAGGAGGGATGGGATGTCAAGCCAGCCAAGATAGTCGCAATAGCATTGTCTAGGGGTACATTTTTGCAAGAAATAAGGGTGAGCTTTATCATAAAAGCGTTTGGCAAAAGTGGCGATTGATTCACCCTGTAACAGACTAAGGCACATAAAGGCCTATTTGCCTGTTCAAACTTTGTAGGGAGCCAAATATTTCAGTTAGTTCTTGCTTCACCTCCGCCCAGGTGCTGAGGGTGGCCATGTGCGGAACCATTATCTCTTGAGCGCCACGACTCAAGCAGGGAAGGAAGTACTTAATTTTAAGGTGATCCATTGCCCCTTCCATAGCAACTTCATACATAAAGTGGAAAGAAGCAACACTTCCCTCACCTGGGGTAAACTTATCCCTAAAAGGGTATTTATGAATACCAGGGGGAGGCCCCATAAGGGCCTTATAATGAGTGCTGCTCAAGCATTTTAAGGCGAGACAAATCACTGGCTAGTTGTTGCTCCAATGCAGCTAGCCTTGGTTCCGAGTTAGTTGTCATATTAACAGGGTTTTGGTGGTATACAGGGCCCCCTGTAGTGAGCAGAACTTGTTGGATTTTTGGTTTTTGAGATGCTCATTGGTGCTTTTTTCTAAAATTCAACAAAATTGTGGAATGAAACCGCAAAAATTTGTAAACAAATAAACACAGAAAGCTATAAAGTTGATGAATTTTATATATTTATTAGGCCTCATGGAGGATTCAAAATGAACCCTCATACAATGTTATAGCTTAGTAAAAAATCTCAGTTTGGACTCAAAGGGTGTATGCATCAGATTATTATAAGGTCTGAGCCAAATAAGGAAATATGGTCATTGACCTATTGAAGCTCTCAAATATTGCCTCACTTTATCGGGAAGGCTAATGGAGGGTTGAGAGTGGGCAGGACAACCTGTGAGGTAATGTTTTAATGAATTTGAGCCAATCACCATGTGAGAAAATATCTGCACCTTTTGGGACCCCTTCCAACCCTATAAAAGATCCTGGTCTCCACGGTGTGGTTTGAATGAGATTAGCATTAAGGTGGGTAGTGACCTCATAAGAGCTCTATTTATTCTTCTGATGAGTCAGAATATTCCGGCTACCTAAAATCAAACCATTTGGTCAAGTTTTAGTAATATTTATGGAATTGTTGCCCCAATTTAAAGAATTCCACTGAAAATTGGCCAGGGTCTTTTGGCTGATTTATACAATCACTTTGTCCAAAACACTCTTATCACAATATCATACTTGTAATTGTCTGACAATCTCCATATTGACTGTCCATTGCTCAGTGGGATCAACCCTAGTGAAAATCTTATGGCGTATCTCAATTATATCACCAAAATTATAACATGGTATAAGGAGTGTAAGTTCAGATCAGCTTCAAAAAGTATATGTCCGTAATTGGCCCCATTCTAGTCATACAAGTCTTTGCTCTTACACCTCAAGATAACATCATCAGTAATCACAGGTCCTTTATGGTGATCCTCATGACCAACCTCAGACCATCATGACGTTTTTGTCCTATGATCGCCCTAGCAATCCTGAACAGCTCTTTTATGAGAAAAAACTAATTGTAGCCATTCATGAACCTAAAACCATGACCTCACCCCATTTTTTACACTCCCAAAGACAAATGGGTGAAAACAAAGTCTGATATCTTGAAGGTTGCCTACAACTGCGCAAAAGCCTAGATGTCTGTGGACTATACTAAGGTCAGATGGTCAAAATCCAGAATCAGGCACCTTGGATATAAAATGCCAACCATCCTACTCCCAAAATGGTTGGATGCATTGGAAGCCTCCCAGGAGACATACCGCCTCAAAATTACTTATAAGAATAATGTGCAGCAATCTTCACATTGTCACATCACTACACCCAGCGGGTGTGCACCACCTACTACTCTTACAAAAAAAATCCTCTTAAAGGCTCATGACATTCTCACTTTAAAAGTGAGGATCATTTTAACACAAACAAGGAGGAGATCACTGCTAAAATTCACCTAAAACTATTTAACCCTCTTCCAGGCTACCTGAGTCAATCTATCAGACGTTCATGAGTTTATTGGATGGACTCCAGAACTGCAGGTCAATTTCTCAGAATATGAAGAGCTTCTAGTGCTGTTTATACATAAAGAAGGAATGGAAATTCTGCTCCACTCCCCCATCACTAAAGGCCCCAGGCCCAGACAGCATTCCATTTAGAGTGTACCTATCATATTTCAAAACAATTATGAAGGCCAGCCAGGACTTTTACTTGACCCTCTTGGCAGAAGGGGAGTACTAACAGACTCAAGGGAATTAATAAAACCCTAATTTATACAAAATTGAGCCGAGAGGACTTCTCAAACTGGTAATCAATATTGCAAATGAACACAGACCACAAACTTTTCACCAAGCTCCTAGAAAATCGCATGGCCTAATGGCATTGCCCGCCTCAACCTCAATCAAAATGGCTTCATCCCAGGGAGGTCGCTGTAGAACAATTACAATGAACTTTCACGTGATCTTTCAGCTAATTCTTTTTCAAACTCATGGTTTTGTGGAACTTCTTTATATGGAAAGAACTTAGATTTGAATTAATTAAAAATATTTTAGCGCCTCTTTATCCCATCTCCACATCCCACATAGAGCTAGGAGATGGATCTTGGTGCTCTATGGCTAGCTTAAAACTAAAGTACTGGCCCAACAGGATTTATGGTGGTTATGGTCAAGCAAGGCCTCCACCAATGGGATCCATTGATCCTGATCCTATTCAACATAGCACTTAATCATCTACTGAATATACTCCATTAACAACTCTTGGGTATTTGAGTTCTAAAAACCTCCCACCCACATCATAGCCTTTGCCAATGACACATATGTCATGCTTCGCCCTAGGTTGGATGAAGCCTCAACTTATGGTTTCCAGCTTGTTTGTTGTTCCCTCAACTTCAGCCTACCTCTATTATTATTTCTATTATTGTTTGACTTTTTTAGGCCACTGGCCTGAAAATAGTATCAGTTAAGTGTCTTTTGGTGCTTAATTGGGCTAAGGTTTATTTACTTGAGGTACGCGACTAGGGGACAGACATTATATATTCTCAAACAAGCTAAAACTTAGAAATAACATTAAAAACTAAAATAATGTAGAAATGAGACAGACGGATCCACTTGAACCAATAAGAAATCAAGGTTAAACACACATATAAATCGGAAGCGGAAACTGCTAAACATCCTTGGCAGTTGGTGAAGGGGAATTGTGAGGCTCTTTTTCCTCATCTGTTGGGGACATGTAGCAGCATAAAGCTGATAGTACTGGAATGGACGCATCATAAAATCGGGGGTCAAGATAGCAAAAAGGTGCTTGCAACTCAATGTGTGTGATGTGGAGGGTGAAAATGTAGGTTGTAAGTGCTTTTTCAGCCTCAGGGCGTACTTTAGGTTGGGTGGCGATGGTTGCAAGGTTGTTGCAGGTAATGTGGGTCTTTGGGCCAAACTTTGCAACTGCCACAACTTTTTGAACTGCTGAATTTGCCACATGATAGTATTGGAGATGTTCTTTTTTATGTTTTGGAAGCATGGTACTAAGTAGGATAGGAGGTGGCAGGCCCGTAGCCAGTACTGCAACTGACTTTGCAATGGCTTTATGAGTTGGGTGACTAATGAGGAGGCAACTACCTCTTCAGCTAGTGGGTGGTCACTTTTAAATGGAAAGCATCATGGCGAGGCACATAGTGGCGCTTTGTAAATTGGGCCACATAAATAGTACTGATTATTTTATTTGAGGCAAGCTGACCAGGGGACGGACATTACCAAAACTAAAATATACTAAAAACTAACGTAACTACTTGGTTCAAACAAAACGCCCTAATGAGCGGATTGAGTGAAACGCTTTGAAAACCAACCAACCAGATGAGCAGCGGAAGCTGCTTATCCCTTCATGGTGGAAGGGGAGGGGGTCAGGGGGCTCATCTTTGGCAGCCTCTTTGGCAGAAGCTTCTTCCTCCCATAGTAGGGTGCATGTCACAGCCATCAGTAATGTCGTTGGGGCATCTGCAGTATGTGGTTCAATATCTTTAATAATCGGAATTTAATGGAAATTGCTAGCTAAATAAATGGCACTGAGATATTCAGTTAAATCTTTTTCAGCTTTGATTTGGGCTCTGGGAATTTAACGAGCATGGCAATGTTGGTTCAGGTTATTTTTGCTTTTGGATTCCGTGCTATAGTTGCCACATTCTGGATAGCATCATTTGCATTTTTATAAATACTGGTTCACCAATATTTTGCTTTTTGGAGTTAAGGTTGTGTGAATAACAGGAGGTGGAATTCCTCCTTTGAGTATTTCTACTGATTAGTGACAGCTTTACACAGGGGATGACAATCTGATGTGGCAGCTGCTTTGGCTTCCAGCTGGTTGTCACTGCAAAATGATTTGGCATTTGTCTGTAGGGATGTCGGACATTTACAAGTCTGAGGTATGGAAAAGAGTGAGTATGAGGTAAGTGAAGACCAAATCGGCCAAAAGACCTTGGTCAATTCTTGGTGGAACCCTATTATTTGGGGTAACACTTTTAATACTAATATTAATAAAACTTGGGCAAATACTTCTGAGTCCAACTGATTGGATTGCGCCTACTATGCGGCGAATTCAGGGGAGTCCCTAAGAGGCTCTTTCCCCGGCCACTGTCAATTTAGTTCACTTCCCCTCATGACGACCAGCCTCTTTTATAAGGTTGGTGGGGGCTCCTCAGGGAGAAAAGATTTTCCCCCTTTCTGATTGGACTAATTAATTAAATCCCTTCCAAATGGTTTTGTTTTTCTGACAGTTACATCCCCATTGGCCCTCACATTGAAGCAATGTGAGTCTTGAACTAACCAATAGGCTGCTTTTGAATATTTCCTAATTTGGACAGCACCAATCAATCTGAACTCGAGGCACAAAAAGTCTAAATTACAATTATTTGTGAGTCTTGAACTAACTGATAGGCCAAAACCACATATTTCCTAATTCAGACAGCACCAAGCAATCTGAGCCTGAACTATGAATCGTTCATTTATTATTATTGCACTATTATCAAAGCTTTAGTTTTTTCCCGGTGCAGCGCCTAATAAAAGAACAAAAATATATAAAACATTTATTTTATTAAAGTGCCTGTTTATTTTACTTTTAATAAGTCTTAAGAGCAGCTCCTATGATATTGTTAGATTTGAGGCGATACTGCACTAGTGAGCCTACAAAAGGGCCAAAAATCCAACAAGTGGTGCTCACTACAGGGGCTACCTGTAAACCACCAAAAAGCTTTTTGAAGAAATGACAACTACCATGGACTTAAGGCTAGCTGAAGTTGAAACCCAACTAGCCAGTGTTTTGGCTCGCCTCAAAAGGCTTGAGAAATATTCCTCTCAAGGCCCCTATGGGCCCTCTCCTCCCATGGTTAAACCGCCATTCAGAGATAAGTTCTCCCCTGGTGAGGGCAGTATCGCCTCCTTTCTCTATATTCAAGTTTACAACGGATAAAACAGGCTTTTATGCGCCTTTGTTTGCAAGAGGGTGAAACTCTCCTCTCCTTTATTGAACGTTTCTATAGCCAAGCTCAACCGTTGTTGCTGGCCAAACTGCTCCCTCTAGATGATGCTATTACTGCTATCGTGGCTAGTTTGACGCCATATCCCTCTCTAGCTATGCATATCACTGCAGTTAAGCCCTCCCTCAAATTGGTACGGGATATAAAGGAAGCATTATTGGAAGTGGCTGACTTCTACAAACCTGAACTTTTGCTCCAAGCTCCAATGTGGGAAGAAACTTGGACCCTTTCAGCCTCTTCTAAGGCTGTATCCTTATGGAACCCCACCTCTGTTGAGTTGCCACGCCAACATACTCCTCCATTGTGTGAGGATAGGCGGCCAATAGTGGCCATTATGAGGCCGCGCTCCTCTCCCACCTCAAGTTCAAAAGCTCAGCCAGCGAAGTCAGTTAGCCCTTCACCTGGGCAGCCTATTGCTGAGCAGTCTTCTAAGCCGCTACTTCAATCGCCCCCAGCCTCCTCTCAGGCTGCTGCTAATAAAAAACCTCCTGTTAAGGGATTACCCAAGCTGGTCGCTCCTATGGCCAAAGCCAAACCTATTACCCTTCCATCGTCTTCCCCAAAAGAAGGTACCTCCATGATACACCCTGAAAAAGCAATCAAGGTAGATGTGAGCAATGGAAGTACAGGTTCCCAAAAAGGTTAAGGCCTGAACGAGTTGAGATAGGTGTGATACCACGACACAAATATTTGCAGCAGGTAGTGCGTGTGTCTGAGGTGATTGATACTGCAAGTGATGCTGATCAGTTGACTGGTACTGTGATCCGCTCTACCCCGCAGGTTCATACCCTCCAGTCAATTAAAGACAGATGGCCCGCGATGGCTCAACGCCTGGCCACAACTTTCCAATTGCAAAAGGTCTTCGCCCTTATCCCTACCTTAGATAGCACTATAACCAAGGTAGAGATTGTTATTAATAAGGTGCGCATGCTAGCCATCCTTGAAACGGGTGCTCCAGTGAATGTGGTCTCCACAAAGCTCATAAGGAAGATTAAGTTGGCCCCTGACCTTGATTGTTCTCAAGAGTTTGGAACTGCAGGGCCCAACAACACACGAGCTATTGGAGCCTATTCTTCTCTTCCCATCTGTATTGGTAAATTCCTGCTGGCTGCCCCAGCTGTGGCATTGGACAATAACTCATATGACCTACTCATTGGCACTCAATTAATGATTAAGTATGACGGAATCATCAATTGAAACAAGGAACTTCTCTTCTAACTTATGAGGTTCCTCTAGTCTTTACCAACGACGAGCCTAAGAAAAAGGAATACACCTGCGTCGTTGAGTTCCCTTCTTCTGCCCTTACCCTTATTTACACCATGTCAGGCAGAAACACTTTACTGTTGCCTGACTCCGTGGATGCTTCAGAGGGCATTCCCTTATATGCGGCAGATGAGTTAGTCATTAAAGCGGGTGAGCAAAAGGTGATAGACACCAACGTTACCATGCATATCCCTCGCAACTTCCTTCTACATCTCACAAGCATCGATGGCCTAATCTCTGTGGAACCTTGGGTATTGCCAGGTATTTTAGACCCTGCCTCACAGCACCCTATCTGTAATGGTCAGGTTAAACTGATCATTACTTTTTGACTTGAGATTCAGATTTCCAAATCTCAAGTCAAAGCACTTTTTGAGGTTTTTGAGGTTTATGCGGGGTCCAGAACTGGGCTGTGCCCCTCCCGCACTATTCTTAAGCTCTTAGGGGCCTAAAGAACAATGCAGGAGGGGCTCCCTAGAAGGGCGATCTTATAAAAGGTCAAGCCCACACAATTCTGAACTCAGTTCAGAATTTTTCCTCATTTTCTGCTCTCATGCGGGACTCTCTGGTGGCCGCGGGGCCACCCTTGCCTTGTCTTACCTAGCATCCCGCGGCAAGATAAATTTTGTATCCTCAACAAAACGATGTGATTTGGCATCGAGAACCTTGATTCTGCCTAAATACCCTGGTTTTTATGTCTCATTTGTGGTTCTCTAAGTCATTGGGATTGAATTTGTCCGCATTTTTATTTTTGATAATATATAAAAAAAGGCTAATTTCAGGGTTGGATCCTCGCTTACCTGTGTCATCTTTTCTTGCTTTTCGAATTTCCTAAAATCCAATGTTGAATTGGCAAATATGATGAATCAAAGCACTTACCTCGAGGGAACCTCATATCAGACCAACATTTGGCGCCCATTGCCAAGGCAAGATGGCGATCAAAAACTGGGATGTTTTCGATTCATTACACTATCAACCTTCTGCTGGGGAACCTTACTGATAAGGACATGATCATCCAAAAGCATCAGGAGATTGGAAAAGCCCTGCTGCTACCTATTGAAGACATCCACCAAGCTCACTGCCTTGGGTCTATGGCGGATATGGGACTTCCCACTGATCAAACAATATGCACTTTGCCCAACGTCAAAATTTCTGAGGAGCTAACTTCTACTGAGCTTAACAAAGTTCACAGTTTACTGGAGTCCTATAGTGATATTTTTTTCTCAATATGATACCAACTATGGGCACATGAAGAGTTGGACTCACACAATTGACGTTGGGGATGCTCGCCCTATTCACTCCAAGCCTTACCGCAAATCAAAAGTTGAGGAGCAACAGATGCAGATGGAGCTCAAACAATTGTTGGACGCTGGGCTGCTGGTACCCTCACAAAGCCCCTGGTCATCCCATTTTCTACTGATAAAAAAGAATAATGGCTGGCATAAGATCATTATGGACTATCAAAAGCTGAACAACCTTACCAAGAAGGACAGCTATCTAATCCCCAAATTGATGACGCCCTGGCGCAACTCTCTGGGTCCCAGTACTTTTCAGCCATGGACTTGGCTAGTGGATAATGGCAGATGGACCTTTCTCCTCAAGACCAGGAGAAGTGCGCCCTAATCTGTAGTGAGGGTCTTTTCCAACCCATCCGTCTGCCTCAGGGGTTGTGCAACGCCCATGCCACTTTTCAGCGGGCCATGGACTACATACTTTAGGATCTCAAGCTCAATTTTGTGATTGTCTATCTCGATGACATCACCATATTTTCCAAAACTTTTAATGAACACATCACCCACTTAAAAGAAGTGTTCCAATGGCTGCGAGCCTCACACATCAAGATGAAGCCCTCCAAGTGTACGTTTTTCCAGAAGAAGCTGGATTTCCTTGGGCACACAATATCCCACGAAGGGATTCAGCCCCTCAAAGGTAAGGCGGAAGCAATAGCGAAGATGCCTGAGCCCAAAAACCTCCGTGACATCCAAGTTTTCTTGGGTATGATGGGGTACTACCATCAGTTTATCCCCAAGTTTTCCTAGCTCAGTGAGCCCCTCATCCGGCTCTTGACCAAGAACGCTCCATTCCAGTGGGGTGTTGAACAACAGGCCGCGTTTGAGACCCTGAATGGGTTATTGCATAAAAGGCCTATCCTCCGTCACTCTCACTATGGCAAGCCATTTGTGTTATTCACGGACGCCTCTGATTATGCTGTTGGAGCTATCTTAGCACATCTGGACGAAAATGGGATTGATCATCCCATATCATACTTCAGCAAAATTTTGTGCAAGGCTGAATGCAACTATAGCGTCACGGAAAAAGAGTGCCTTGCCATCCTACTCGCCATGAAATATTACCGCCCCTTCTTATATGGGACTTCCTTCAGAGTTCTTACCGACCACGCCTCTCTAAAGTGGTTGCAGAATATGAAGGACCCCACTGGGCGGTTGGCGCGCTGAGCTCTTAACCTCCAGCACTATGACATGACCATTGAGCACTGAGCTGGGACAAGTCATATGAATTTTGATGGGTTGACGCGGCTGCCCCTCCTTCATCTGGATAATACTGAAGCAGAGAGGATGCATGACCTCCTCATGACTCCTGAGGCTTGGGCGGATGAGGATGAACCTATACAGAAAATGCTTGCTCGCCATTCCCGCAACACAAAGGTTGAAAATGGGAAGTTATACAAACAAGTAGGGATAAAATGGTTGCCCTTTCTTCGGCCCTCTGAGTGGATACCTGTAATAATGGAATCCCACACAATGATGGGCCATGGCCGAGCTCAAAAAGCCTATGAGTGGATTAGAGAGCAGTATTACTGGGAAGGCATTATGGAAACCATTTTTTGAGGTTTTGGATGTCTGTCTCTCCTGCAAAAAACAATCCAGCTTCAAGACCCGGTACCAGTATCAACCAATCACGCCTCAACAGCCTTTCCACACCATGAGCTTGGATGTGGTAGGTCCTCTCCCTCAAACTACTGGGGGCAATCGATATATCTTGGTTGGTATTGATCATTTCACCAAATGGGTTGAAGCTGTGGCTCTCCCCACTCAGACTGCCAAGGCTACGGCCACTTTCTTACACCAATATATATTCACCTGGCATATGTGCCCACAGGTCCTCTTATGTGACAATGGGAAAAACTTCACCTCCCGAGTGGTAAAGCTTCTCACCACCTCCTTGGGAGCACAACAACTCTTCTCAGCACCTTATAATCCATCCACAAATGGGGTCATAGAAAGAGTTAATGGTACATTGGTCTCCATTCTCCGCAAGATGGCCAGCTCCGACCCTCCACACTGGGATCTTTATTTACCCAGTGCCCTTATGGCTTACCAGATCAGCTATCATTGCATCCTCAAGATGTCTCCCTTCCATGTGTTGTATGGAAGAGAACCTGGAGTTCCAGCCTTACTAGCCAAGGATATCTTCACTGCCAGGACGGACCCTGAACAAGCTATGAAAAATTAGCCCAGCACATCATTCAACTGCAAGCAGAGGCTATGAACAACTTGGCTAAGACAGTCACTAAAGAAGGCCAAGCAGCTAATGAGCGCTGGGCTCCTCTTCCTTCCTTCCAGGTGTCAGACTTGGTAATGTATTACCATAATTGCATCACACCAAGAAGGGAAAAGCTTGGTTCTATCTGGGAAGGTCCCTTTTCCATCACTTATAAGCGAGGGGATGAGTATTCTATTAAGTCCCTTGCTTCAGGTCTTACTATCAATCGCGTTCATGGGCGGTTCTTGCGATCTTATACCTCCCCAACCACTCTTGAAGGGGGTAATGTCAGACATTTACAAGTCTGAGGTATGGAAAAGAGTGGTTTTGAGGTAAGTGAAGACCAAATTGGCCAAAAGACCTTGGTCAATTCTCGGTGGAACCCTATTAATCAGGGTAACACTTTTAATACTAATATTAATAAAACTCGGGCAAATACCATGAGTCAACTGATTGGATTGCACCGACTATGTGGCGAATTCAGGGGAGTCCCTCAGAGGCTCTTTCCCCAGCCACCGTCAGTTTAGTTCACTTCCCCTCACAATGACCAGCCTCTTTTATAGGGTTGGTGGGGGCTCCTCAGGGCGAAAAGATTTTCCCCCTTTCTGATTAACCCAATTAATTAAATCCCTTTTAAATGGCTTTGTTTTTCTGATGGTTACATCCCCATTAGCCCTCGTGTTGAAGCGATGTGAGTCTCAAACTAACTGATAGGCTGCTTTTGAATATTTCCTAATTCGGACAGCACCAATCAATCTGAACTTGAGGCACAAAAAGTCTAAATTACAATTTTTTGTGAGTCTCAAACTAACTGATAGGCCGAAGCCACATATTTCCTAATTCAGACAGCACCAAGCAATCTGAGTTTGAACTATGAATCATTCATTTATTATTATTGCACTATTATCAAAGCTTTAGTTTTTTCCTGGCGCAGCGCCTAATATAAGAACAAAAATATATAAACCATTTATTTTATTAAAGTGCCTGTTTATATTTTTTTAATAAGTCTTAAGAGCAGCTCCTGCGATATTGTTGGATTTGAGGCGATACTGCACCAGCAAGGCTACAAAAGGGCCAAAAATCCAACAGGGGCATATAAATGAGGGGGGTATATGGCGTCCCATTCTGCATTAATGAACTGCTCAATTTGCAGAATTGGTTCTTCAATGAACTTACCTGATTCGTCAATTTCAGCCAATAATTCCCATGGGTTTTGGTTGAATTGGATTGCAGAATCAGCGTATGGTTAAGGTTTGGTCAATTCATTTGAGGAAGCATGGGATTGAACTGGGATCAAATCCAATGCTTGATTGGAGACATTATTTATGGCATTGGGGTGAGGAGGAGGCTGATTGGTGGCTTCAGGTGCAGCTGCAGCAACAGGCTTTGGGGGTGGAGGAGGTAGGATTGTGCCTCATGCCAGAAACTGTACAGGGTGGGTAGTGGATTGGAGGTCAGCAGATGAGTTGTCCGATCCACCTGAAGTGGTTGAGAAGGGGCACTTGCACTTTGAGTGGTCTAACTTAAAACATGATGAACAGATCGTCTGCCCACCCTTGACGTGGGCCCAAAACAGATGGTCAGGTGCTGAGGGAATAACGGTGCGCAGTGGAATTGCCACCGCGATTTCATTAAATTCAGGGCTTATCATAGAATATGCCTGAGGCCCAGCAAGTCATGTGGCCCCATTTGGGACTACAAATTGTAAGATGGGGTTGGAGCCATAGGCTACCAAACCATCCATCAGCTCCTGGTGGAGCACTGCAGGGGGAGGTGGGTGGGCAAACCAGCAAACTGGACCACCAAAATGGTGTCCGCTGGGAGCTGAGTCCAAGTTGTGGGGAGAGGGGTGCCCTGGAATACCAGGGGCACAGTTGCTGCAGTAGTAGCATCAGCTTCACAGGTGAATCCAAGATCAAAATACCTCTTATATGGGCGGAAGTCAAAAAACTGGTGGGTGTCATCACCGCCTGTTCCATTTCAATAATGGCTTGGTCATGGTATGTGAAAAGTTTCCCATATCTGACCTTAGGCTGTAGTGCATGTTGCTCGGAGGAGCACTAGGGGGCAGCATGGTACCACTTGGGTACGAGCAAAGTGGGCGTCTAGATCCTTGGGTGGAATGAATTGGCCCATGGGTTTGGAATGACTGGGTGAACTAGTCCTAGCGCGTTTTCCTGCCAGATGGAAAATGGTGGGGGAGTTTCGCCGCTGCCCCACGCTGGAGCAGCCAGTGGTGAATTCAAGGACATCTGAGAAAAACTACTATGGGCGAATTCAATTTGTTTTATAAGTTCATGTAATTTTTTTCAGAAAGTTATGCCGAGTGGAAAGAAAGTTTCCATATTCAGTATTAAGGTACATTTTGAATGGAGGGGCCCAGCCCATTCAGATTCAATGATAAGCTTACCCAACTCATCAACCATAACCAAATAATCTCATGGATTTTGTTTTAATTTGATTGGGTAATTTGCATATGGGTTATCTGTGGCGTGTGGCTGGGAGGATAATTTAATACTTGCTTTAGTCCATTCTTGCTCCTGAGTGGTGGGTTCAAGAGAAACGGTTCGTTGAGGTAATTTTTGGTTGGTTGATTCAGTGGTTGCTGTGGCTGCCACTTTAGGGGAGGGGGAAGGATAGTGCCCCATTTGAAAAATGTAATTGGATTGGCTATTGAATCATTGTGCACATAGTTGGGCGTGGGTGCCACAGCTTGTGAGATAGAGGGGCAGCGCCGTTTCAAATGGTCCAGTTTGAAACAGGTAGGGCATATGGTACATCCTCCATCCACTTGAGACCAAAAATGATGATCCAGGGAAGAGGGGATAATGGTGCGAGGAGGGCTTAAGGAGGGCTATTTCTGTTGATACTGAACAAATAGTCATGAAGGCACAGGGGCCTACGAGGCAGGTGGCTCCATTGGGAACCACAAATTGTAGTATGGAATTGGAACCATATTCTGAAAATCCAGCAATAATTTCTTTAACTAAAATTTTGGGTAATAGGTGGGTAGGGAGGCCCACGAACTGAAGCAAAAGAGTGGTATCAGTGGGCGACCAGGTATGAGTAGTTGGGAGGGGGGTGCCCTGGAACATCAGGGGGATGGTAGCTTCTACAGCAGCATCAGATTCTTTTTAAAAGCCAAGATCAAAATACCCTTTGAAGGGGCGGAAGTTGATGAAGCCTGCAGGCTGCATAACAGCCTGGGCTAATTCAATGATAGCTTTATCTGAATAGGGGAACAACTTAACATATTCAACCTGAAGGCCAAATCACATGTTGCTTTGAGGGAGCACAAGGGGGCAACGTGGCACTTCCTGGGTTTGGGCGAGATGTAAGGCTAGGTCCTTAGGCGGGACATAGTGTCCTGTAGAATTTGGAGGGCTAGCTGAGACAGCCTGAGCACATTTTGGCAATGGTTGAAAAGCATTAGGAGGTGGCGCACCACTGCCACACGTTGGTCAGCAGGCGTCAAATGCATCAACATATATAACTTAATTATGGTGATGATGAGTATAGCTGTTTTTATTAAATTTTAAACAATAATATGAAAAAAGTGAGCAAATTGAGAGAGAGAATATCTGATTGGGCTAATGGTGAAAACATTATTATTTAAATTTTAAATTTTATTCGAGGTGGGCTGACCTGGGACAATACCGCACTGATTAGGGAAGTGAAGAAAATGGGAAAGGAGGATAAAACCCAGAAAACCTCCATGCGTGGCGTATGATAGGCCAGGAACTCCATGGACCGCCTTTGCTATTCACTATCTCGGTTCAGGGCATTGGTGCGCAAAACCAACACAGTCAAAATTGTCCCCTACCCAAAGTCCATTACCGGGATCAAACTCGGGAGGCAGTGGTAGAGGGTCCATACTCTACCACTGGGGTATCCTCCCTGAAAACATTATTATTTAGCTACTGTTTAGATGCTTTCTTAGCCAATGCCCAAAAACATCAATATCAATATCAACCAATGTTTTATGGGCCTAAGGCCTGAAATCATTAGTTTTTTTAAATTTCCTGTACTGAGATTTCCCTCCATTAATGCTGGGCTCTCTACCAAGCAATTTCTGGACATATCTTTAATTAGTGCTCCGTTGGCTGATGAGAGGGAATAATGCTAAAACTAACTTAATATGATCGTGATATTAAGCCTGAAGTTATATTCAATGTTTAACTCCTTTATTCACTTCATTAACCACCTTATGCCAAATTATACTTTACTACCTATTGGATTCCTAATAGCAAATAATGGAAACCACATAACTGTGTTACCATTATTTAATCTCAGTCCAGCCTTTAGTAATGAACCCTGATCTATTCCAACTATGAAAGTGGACTGTTCCATCACCTTCTGCAACCCTGAATCTCCTTTTGCCCTCAAACATTGTATTCTCATATCACTCACACGTTCCTGATTCTCTTCTGGTAATTTAAATAGTACCATCTTTTATTTAATAAATACTATTCCAAATTTTTATTTTTACTAGTGTACATAATATGTTTCATTTTATAGTCCTGACAATATCGTTAGTGGTCACAACCCAATATAGTTGCCATATAAGCAGACCCTACTGAAGTGAAAGTGCCTAGCCATCGCCTCTCAGAAGCTATTCTGCTACCAAATGCCATCTTGAAGTTAATAGGAATCTCTGTATCAATTATATCCCAACCCAAGTTGTCCAACTTAGGCATCTTCCAGTTTAAATCAGATTTGTTTTTTACTTACTGTAAAGCCAAGATTTAGTGCTAATTACAGGGGCGCTCACAGTTCACACTGTTAAAACTTTATTTACTTAGGAAAACATAAGAAGTTAAAACAGAGTGTATCAAGATAAGAGAAAGCCTTTTAATATGTGTATATGAGCTGGGTCTACTGCTGGCATTTTGAACAAGCTCAAACCTACATGGATGCCACAAGTGCTTTAAACAGTTTGAGCCATGGTTTAAAACTAAAATAATGAAGATAGCAATGAAAGAAGTGAGATGTTAAATCAGTTGGATATGCAATGTGAAATATTGCAAAAAACAGCTTGATATAATAAAGAATTATGCCAAAGATGCTACTAAATGGATTTCATATGTTAATTATAAACTTAACAATAATGAAGCTCTGATTTTCTTTCCGCTCAGCATAACTTTTTCTGAGCAAAATCTTATGGTTAAAGAAGATAATGATTGCCTGCCGTAGTTTTTCTCCAATGTCCTTGGATTCCCCGCCATTTTCCATCCAACAGGAAAATGTGCTTGGACTGGATCTCCCATTTACACCAAACCCCTGGGACAATTCGTTCCTCCCAAGGATCTTGACACCCACCTCGCTTGTAACCAAGTGGTGCCTCGTTGCCCCCTTGTGCTCCCCCAGAGCAGCATGAGTTTTGGCCTTAGGGTCAATTATGGGAAACTTTTCCCTTACCACAACCAAGCCATTATCAAAATGGCTCAGGCGGTGATGCATCCTGCCAGTTTTATTAACTTCCACCCCTATAAGGGGTATTTTGACTTGGGCTTCACATGTGAAGCTGATGCCACCACTGCGGCAATTGTGCCCCTGGTTTTCCAGGGTACCCCTCTCCCCACAAATCAGACCCAGCTCCCAGAAGATATTACTTTTTTGGTTCAATTTTCTGGTTTGCCCACCCACGTCCCCCCTGCGGTGCTCCACCAGGAGCTGATGGATGGTTTGGCAGCCTATGGCTCCAACCCCATCTTACAATTTGTGGTCCCAAATAGGGCCACACGACTTTCTGGGCCTTGGGTGTATGCCACGATCAGACCTGAAATTAGTAAAATTGCTGTTTCAATTCCCCCTCGTGCTATCATCCCTTCTGCCCCTGACCATCTGTTATGGGCCTGCATCAAGGGCGGGAGGATAATCTGTCCATCTTGTTCTAAGTTGGACCATTTAAAATGCAAGTGCCCCTCCTTAGCTACTCCTGACAGCTCTGATTTTTTGTCTGCCAACCTCCAATCCACTGCCCACCCCATGCCAGTTCCAGTATGGGGTACAATCCTACCTCCCTCTCCCTCAAAGCCTGTTGCTGCAGCTGCAGCTGCAGCCACCAATCAGTCTCCTCCTCACCCCAGTGCCACACATGATTCTTCCAATCAAGAACCAGCTTGGACCCCAGTTTGATTCCATTCTTCCTCTAACGAATCAACCAAACCTCAACCATATGCAGATTCCCCAATTCAATTCAACCCGAACCCATGGGAGTTATTGGATGAAATTGAAAAATCAGGTAATCTTATTGAAGAACCAACTCTGCAAATCGAGCAGTTCATTAATGCAGAATGGGACGCCAAATACCCCCCACTGTTTATATGCCCCACAGCCAAGTGCCAAATCATTTTGCAGTGACAACCAGCTGGCAGTCAAATCAGCTGCCACATCAGATTGTTGTCCCCTCTGCAAAGCTGTTACCAAAATTAGTGGCGATGCTCACAGGAGGTTTTCCCCCTCCTGTTATCCCCTCAACCCTCACCCCAAAAATAAAATCACAATAAATCAATTGCACAAAAATGTCAATGACGCTATCCAGAACGTGTAACTGTAGCACGGAATTCTAAAGCTAAGATTCCCTAAATCAATATTGCCACATTTGTTAAACTCCCAGATGCCCGCACTAAAGCCAAAAAAGCTTTAGCCAAATATATCAGCGCCATTTTCTTAGCTGTAAATTTCCATGAAATACCAATCATTAGTGATATTGAACCACATGCCGCTGATGCCCCAACGCCCTTGCTATCCAACTTGACACATACCCTACTCTGGGATGAGGAAGCTGCTGCTGAAGATGAGTCCCCTATCCCCCCTCCTCTTCTGCCATGGTCAGATAAGCGGTTTTCCGCTGCCCACTTGGTTGGTTGTTTTTTTAGTTGTGTTTCATTCAATCCGCTCATTTTGGGAATTTTGTTTGAATTGATTAGTTATGTTAGCTTTTAGTTTTAGTTTTTAGTTTTGGTAATGTCCATCCCCTGGTAAGCTTACCTCAAATAGATAAATAATGAAGCACAGATAAAGGATTGAATATGATTTATGATGCTATGAATTGTAATAATTTTTTATGATTCTGGAGCAACTCCTGAGAAAGTGCCTCCAAATCTACCCTCCTAACCCAAAAAAAAACTTAGAGCAAGTTACTAAAACTAGCGCTTATTTCAGATAAAACAAAAACTTGTTGTCCTCTTAAATTTTATTTTCCAAAGATTTCCAAAAAGAACTTGGGCTTGATACAGCTAAAAATTGGATGTTACCAACACTGAAGTTCAAGAAAATCTTGAGCTTAATTTAGTGGCCAAGCCAGAGTCTCTCAATGAGCAAATGGAGCAGCTGAACCAGATGATTGCTTTTTGTTTTGTTTCCCAACGCCAAGGCTCATATCTGTTCAAATGGAACAACTGAAACAAATTGATTCAGTAGTGAATTTTCATCAGTTGAGGCTACCAGAAACCCCAATAATTCACTCCAGTTAGCCAATATGAGTGACCTTGAAGCCAAATTACTCTCATCTACCATTTTAATCTATTAAAAACCTTTATTTATGATTAATTTTTATTTTTACTGATATTTTAGGATTTCCTGCTAATAATAGAAAACTAAATTTCTCTAGGAAAATTCAACACAATTTAATATTTTTAAAAGGCTATCACCTAACTGCCTTGATATGTTATTGCAATGCTATTCTTAGTTCCCCACCTTCGCCAACATACCAAACCGCTTCTTCTTTTATCTATTTATCATGTGAAATTTAAGCCAATTCTAGCTGCATTTATTTCCTCAACTTTAGCCTCACGTTCTCCAATCACTGATTTAAGATTCAGCTCTACAAAATTGGGTATCAAAGCTATCAATCTAAACTGCCATAAGATTAACAGCAACTGTCTCATACAGTCCCCATCTATTGGCTTAACCTTTGACACCTACCCCAATTGGGCAATCATTTGCTTTACTACAAAACTATTTTCCTTTTTTGATTTTAAACAATATATTTGTTGACTCTGTGATTATTCATAAAATGACTTATTTTAAAAATTTGTCGTCCTCTCTGAAGGTCAGGACCTTTGAAGGCTGTTTGATTATTAGTTGAACGTGGGTCCAGCGGAATCTCTTAGGAGCTAGGTTCCCTAAGGCAATCTCTCAACAGAAATAAATCATTGAGGCTACTCTGTTCGCTTCAAACAGGTAAGGTCTTCTATAAACACAGGCACAATGAACACTAGTAATAAAAAACTAGAAGATCTGAAGGGTATTTATTAATCAAAATTTTGAGGTATTTATAGGCTTCTGAGATATTCTGGTTCACCTAAAAGGAACTTTGTGTGATAATTGGGAACAAGTAGGTTAAGGTGATTTTTTATGGATGTTACAAGTGAACTTGTTTCCTTTGAATCCAACTCACTTTAGCTAGGTCGGTTGATTCTGGGGACCTCCAAATGGTAAGACCTTCATAAACTGACTTAGTGCCTCCATTAGAAAGATGGGTACGTCCTTTTGGAAGTAGAGTTTCCTTTCGCCCATTTGGAATTTTATTATCACCTTTTGTGGTACAGTAGTTAGGATTCTCTGCTTCCTCCAGAGCGGCTGGAGTTTTAATCCCGCTCAGGCCTGTCCAAACCTCATGATTCCCAACAATGCTCCCCTCAAGGTCTTGCCAAAAAGGGACATAATTTTGGATGAATCTAGCGTGTACCCAATATACAATGGCACCAAATTTCACAAAGACAATTGAAAATTTGGGACCCTGATGGTAGTTCACCTGGTAAGGACCTGACCACAGAGTACTGAGTTTATGTATTTGCCCCCTGAGCTGGTGATGATAAAATAGAATGAGGTCACCCAACTGAAATTCAGCCAGGACTGGCCACCAGGTATTCCACTGATCAGCTTCCCTTTGTCAAATAGTACCCATTGATCTAGCAGGTAATTCTTGTAACCTTGATAATTTGTCAGCCAATCTTGCATGGCTAAGTTATTGGTTTCTGGTGTGAAAGTTTTGAGTATAGGCTGCACACTAGAGGGCAAGATTGGTTATTGACTATAAAGGGCTCAGAAAGGTGACATCTGTATGATTTGATAATAGCTAACATGATATGCTAATAAAGCTGTGATAAGTATTCATTCCATCTTGAAGGATTAGAGGAAGACATATTGCAAAGAATGGCAGATAAGGAACAGTTTGCTCATTCTACAACTCCATTGGTAGCTGGATGATAAGCAGTTGTGAAAGAATGATAGGTGCACATTAGAGAGTTAAGCTTGGAAACCATACTGGAAATAAAATTGGTACCATTGTGAGATAGCAGTACCTTGAGGCTGCCATGGTGACTGAAGACCTGCTTCAGCAAGAAGGATGCGGTTGCTTTAGAAGTTTGAGAGGCAACTGAGATGGCCTCGGCCATTTTGTAAAGTGATCAACTGCAAGAATGATAAAATGGTGACCGTACATTGCTGTAGGCAGAGGTCCAATAACGTCAATGCTAAGTGTGGCAAATGGGGCTGTAGGACCCATGACATGATGTTGATATGGAGGATTGGGTGTCTTCTTATATGTGCAAGTGAGAAAAGTGTCAATGACATCCTGGACTGTCTTGATCATTTCTTCCCAATAGCAACAATACCTCAGCCATCAAAGGTGTTTCTTCACTGCGCCGTGCCATACAGCAACATGAGCCTCCAGAGTGGATTTTGTACAAGCAGAGAATCAAACATATGGTAACCAAGAGGTTTCAACTTGCTTATATAGCAATCCATCCTCAACTTGAGTCTGAGCAGCCATCTTCTTTAGGTGCTGTTGCATTGCCAAAGGTTCATGGCTTCACTCTTCTGGTTTTGAAATGATCTCATAGATCTTGTCCTCTTCAGAAGTGTAAAGAACCATGATAGGCAATTGAAAGACCTGTCAGCATTTTTGTGTATCATCCCTGTGCAGTGTACAATTGAGAAGTCATGATTTTGGAGCTTAAGGGTTCATCAGGCTAATCGTCCATCTGTGTTTTCATATGCTATAACCACCGCAGTGAGGCATGGTCTGTCACTATGGTGAAATGCTTCCCATACAGAAAAGGGCAGAAATGTTTGATGGCCAATAACACAGCCAGACACTCACATTCGGTTACACTGTAATTGTTTACTGCTCAGGTTGATGTCTTACAAAAGTAAGCTATGGGATGATCAACTTGGATTGCATCCAGTTGATTCAGAATGGCCCCCACAGCCACATCGCTATCATCAGTGAATAGAATGAAGGGTTTATCAAACTCAGGATGTTCCAGAATAGGAACTGTAGTCAGAGCTTTTCTTAAGAAATTTAGGGACTGCTGTTGGGCATCTTCCCGTTGGAAAAAAACTTCTTTATCAAGGAGGTAGGTCAGTGGCTCAGTGAGCTCAGCAAAGTGCGGTATAAATTGTCAGTAGTAACTGACCATGCCAAGAAAGACCTGAATGTCACATAAACTGCTGGGTCAAGTCATCTTCTCAATAGCAGTCACCTTGTCAGGCAAGGGCGAAATTCCTTCTCAGGTGACCTTATGACCAAGGTGTTGTAATTTTGATATGACTAGACAAAAATTTTGGGACATCTGGGTGGAATCTGCCAACATAGTATCAGTTACGAATATTTGAGTGCCTTGAGATGAGGCGATGTTGGGATAATAACAAGTCTTATTGGATATAATGAGTTTATTGGTTCGCCTATATATAGGGCGATAAGGCGACGTTATATAATTAATATGAAGTAAATCGCCTACAAATAGGGTGACATAAGATTGAGAATAATGAGCCATATTTGAGGAAAAATGACGGAATAGAATAACCCAAGCAAAGAGAAATAGTATCGCCTGAAGCTGATGTATAAGTGAAATGGGCTATTAAGATAGGTAGGTTTTTAGTACAAGATGAGCGGTACAGAGAAACATAGCTGTATTTATAAAATAAATAAAAGAACTTGCTGGAGCAATTGCTACTATTTTAAATATATTTTCAAATGCGTCCAAAGGACTGACAATCTTCACATCGTCTGTCTGTTGTTCAGAGGGCTCAACCTGCGTGAATAGCCCGGTGGCTCCTAGTGATACCACCCAAATTTATAACAGTGGTGCTCACTACAGGGGGCCCATTGACCAACCAACACTCTGGAACCCCAGTCGCCAACCATGCCTTATTCAGGCCGTGTCATTGGGGAGTCTTCCCAGAACCCCATAACAGCTGGATATGAGGAACTAAAAGTTACCTTAGACGCAGTACTCAAAAACCAAGATGAACTCCTTCAATAACGCAACGCAATCATTCAACGGCTTGATAGTATGTTTAGTCAAATGCAAATCTTGGGACTACATAATAAAGAACTTGCTGAATGACTAAATGATACCACTCAGTGGCTGCAATATGCAGAACAAAGATTCTCTACTCCTTCTTGGTCATCTCGCTGGGAGGAAAATGACTATCAAGAAGATGCATCCTACATAGGAGAAGACAGCGCTGGTCAAGGCTATGACACTCCCAATAATAGCACCAGATATTCATATGAGTCAGAACATCACTTACCTCCAGTAATGGCTGTACCACCTACCATTGATGGTCATGCTACCCCAGAAGCAACAAATATCCCCACTTCCTCTAATCACAAACCTCATCAAAAAATTACTTTCAGGTCTCATTTAGTTCCTCAGTGAAGACCTAATAACTTCTAATGAAAGGAGGAAATTAATGTTGAAAAGATACCCCCGTTTGACCATAATGGGAACATCCATGGGTTCTTTAAACAGTTTGAGTTCACCATGGAAGGAGCCTCCAATAAATGGAAGGCTAAGTTGCTAATTTCTGCTCTGGATGTGGGAAGCGCCAATAAGGTCACCTGTTACCTCCCCAGTAGTTTTATCTTATATAAGGATGTAAAAGACACCGTACTCCACTTGTTTAGAGGAAACTTAAAAATGTTGCAGCGGAAAGTGGAATTCTTAACCTTTGGATTCCATTGAAATGAGACTCTCATTGAGTTCGCTGATTGATTTATAACAGAAGCCCATGTGCTGATTGGCGCTGGGTACTTAGCGGAAGCTGACGTGTGCATTGCCATATCCGCCATAGTGAAGCCATATCATGAACTTTCTAATGTTATTTTACCGCTTCTGGACGATGACGTACCTCTGCTTAAGATTGTACATTATTATGTCAGGTATCTCCTAACTTTTCGCCACCTAATTCAGATCGCAAGACTACCGCTGCCACAGCACCCTCTTATTCTGGAGAATACTATCATCTGCCTCCAGCTTCATTTAGTAATCCTCAGTCTTACTATAACTCTGCACCTCATCCTCGACCAAATTATAATCAACAGTTCAATCAGCGTCAATGGGCTGGCCATGACAACTGCCAGCAACCTAGTTATCAACCTGGACCCAATTACGCCGACCATCAACAATGGGCTTACCAACCTGGAACTGGGTATACTGAGTGACCCCAACCCTTCTGGTCTGAACCTGCTTATGATAACCCAGGATGTGGTTCCTATGGGGTCAGCTGCTACAAATGCGGTCACCCTGGTCATTTGGCAAAATTCTGCCACAATCGCTGAGTGAATTATGTACAACAAGATCAATACTACCAGGGAAAAGATGGAGTGGAGTAGAGATGAGACCCTCTACCTCCGTGATACCCACTCAAAACATCCCTGAATCAATAGTAGTATAATCTGCTTAAGTTCCTCAGTATGATGACATAATTTTATACCAGCAGCCATTTGGAGGTGTAAACATAGTAACCTGAGCACAAGCTAAAGTGGTGGTAAAATAAGAGCCCCTCAATCAACCAAACCCCTATGCCTGTCAAATGCTTGATCAAGAGTCCTTGGACCAACTTGATCCTGCCATGGATGCACCAACTCTGAAAGGAGTAAATGTCGCCCTTCTGGTAGTTACCATTGTTAGAGAATACCCCCAAGTCAGAGAGGGGATTATGAATTTTCTTGGGAAAAGAGAACCTGTAAATGTTCACATATAAAACAGTCAATATTCTTCTTATTCTGAGTGTACATACTGTGATATTTGTGTAGTGAAAAATAGAGTTCAATCTATAATAGATACTGGTGCTCCAGTCAACATAGTTTCATTAAATTGATGGCAAAGCTGACGTTGAAACCTGATGTAGACCATCTTATGGTTTACGGAACTGCTGGAGCTGTAAGTACTGTCTCCAAGGGAGCCTATAGTGTGCTGCCTCTGCGCTTTGGGTCCATTTTTGTTGTGGCCCAAGAAATTGTGTTACCAAATGAAAACTATGACATATTAATAGGGACTGCTTTTCTACATCATTTTGGGGCTATTGTTGATATGATGGAGGAGACCCTCAACATCTTGGGTCAGCAGATCCCAATATACTTTACTACTAGGGGAGTACCAAAGGATCTGGTGCATACAATTCATAACAACCTTGCCTACAGTGATGGGGTATGGCCTGTTCGCTACCATCGACTGAAGCGCAAAACTCAGGCCCTTCCTCAGCAGATTTATGAATATCAAGGGATACCTCTTCGAGTGGCAGGGCCCATATCCATCCCTTCTGGTCATCAAGTCTTAGTGAATACTGAGCTAGAGGTAGAAGTGCCAAGTGGGCTATATGGTAAATTATTGGGCTCTATTATCAAACACAGTTTGAGCCACATGTGGCTCCAGGAATTATACTCCTGGGACATGGGGAGATAAAGGTTTTGTTAGCAAACCTGCAGAGCGAACCAATGCAAATCCGCTGCCACCAAACTATAGCATATCTACATCTGATTCCCATAGAAGAGGTCCGCCAGGTTCATGATTTTGGATCATTGGATGAATTTGGACTACCTCCTGAACCATTGGTCAATGTACTAATGGTGGTACCGCAGAGTAATTTAATGGGATTAACAGATGAATAAAAAGATCAAGCAATGGCTTTCAGAAATATAAGGGGATTTTTGCTGTTGACAATCACGATTTAGGGTGTGCTAAGGGGGTGGTCCATCAATTGGACACTGGTGATCATCCTCCAATAAGGTCTCAGCTGATCCGCCACTCTCAGGCAGCAGAAGATGTGGTTACTGAATACATTGACAAGTTATTACAACATAGTATGCTTGAGCCATCCAAGAGCCCATGGGCTTCGCCTGTTCTGACAGTAAAAAAGAAGGACGGCACCAACCAGGTAGTAATAGACTATTGGAAACTCAACCGTATTACAAAAAAGGATTCGTAACCCTTGCCAAGAATCGTTGACACCTTGGACCAATTAGGGATGCCCACTACTTTTCTGCAATGGACTTAATATCAGGCTACTGGAAAATTGAGTTACCCTTGTAGAAACAGAAAAATGTGCTGTGATCACCTCTAAAGGCCTTTTCCAACCAACACGGATGCCTCAAGGACTGTGTAATGCTCCTGCTATTTTCAGCGTGCCATGGACACTATTCTTGGCGACCTGAAACTGTCATGCATCCTAGTATACCTCGATGATATTAGAATTTTTCTCAAACCTTTTTGGAGCACCTAGACCACCTTGAAGCAGTATTCCGCCGGCTGTCTGAGGTTAACATAAAAATTAAACCTCAAAAGTGCAACTTTTTCAAATATCAGCTAGAATACCTGGTTTTTGTGTTAGATGCAACCAGGCTGCAGCCACAACTGGCTAAGGTGGAGGCCATTAGCAAAATGGCTATGCCTAATAGTAAGCGCGACAAACAGGTATTTCCGGGGATGGTTGGTTACTACTGACGCTTTATCCCTAATTTTAGCTGTATTGGAGGCCCACTATTTGAGTTGTTAAAAAGTGACGCTGTGTTTGAGTGGACGGAATGTAGTCAATCCACTTTTGATGCACTCTGTATGGCATTGAGCAGCGTACCAGTGTTGTGATATCCAAACTTCAACTGGGAGTTTATCATTCAGATGGATGCATCCCTTTCCGCTGTTGGGGCAGTACTTTCACAGAAATATGATGAGGGAGAAGAACATCATGTCACATTCTGTAGTTGTAGTCTGAACTGTCTTGAGCGTAACTATACTGTGACCAAGTGAGAGTGCTTAGCAGTAATCTACGCATATAAACAATTTAGAGTCTATCTGCATGGGGTAAAGTTAAAAGTTGTAACTGATCACGCATCATTATGCTGGTTGCAAAATCTTAAAGAACCAGAAGGACGGTTGGCTTGATGGGCTCTCAAGTTACAGGCTTATGATTTTGAGATTATCCATCAGCTGGGAGCAAAACACCAAAATGCTGACTGTTTATCCCAGTTACCAACTATTGCAGTGACAGCGGACCTTAGCGATGTGATGTATGATAAGATGCTCAGCGGAAATTACAATGATGAACCGCCCCAAGTAATCAAAGTGTTTAATAAATTGCACATGAATACCTTCCAACAGAATGGGAAACTGTACAAGCGAATTGGTGATACTATGGTGAATTTCCTGCAGCCCTCCGCATTGCCAGAAATCATTATAAGCACTCACAGGACAGTTGGGCATGGTGGCATGCGTAAGACTAAGGAGTTGCTATGCCCACAATATTATTGGGAAAGTATGAGTTTCAATGTGCTCAAAACTATTTCCTGTTGCCATCAGTGCCAAGTGGAGAAACCGTTCCACCATATGATGTCATATTGGTTAGTGAAACCACATTTCGCTTGGCATACAGTCTCCCTCAATGTCATTGGCCCCTTGCCAATAGGAGCTAACCATAAGTACATTAAGTGGCTATCAACCACTTGACCCAGTGGGTTGAAGCAAGGGTGATATGAGATCTGGGGGCAGTGATGGTGGCTAATTTTGTGTTGGAATGCATTAATCATTGGCACGGTTGCCCTCAGTTTATTCTCACTGATAATGGCACTAACTTCACCTCGCACATCCTTCCCAAGCTTAATGAGCTCATGGGAATCCGCGGAGTTCTGATGACCCCATACCACCCCAAGTCTAATGGAATGGTCAAATGAGTGAATGTGACTCTGGTGAACATATGCCAAAAATTAGTAATGGATCGCCCTACTTATTGGAGCTCTCTTATTTCCACCGCCATGTTCACTTATAAAATTAGTTACCATTCTGCCATGGGGAAGAGCCCTTTCCAATTACTATATGGCTGACACCCAGCTCTTCCGGCGCTGCTTTATGCATGTGTAGATGACAATGGTGGACTAGAACCCCACCGCTAATTGACTAATCTCACAAACATTCTGATCAAGCTACAAACTAAAACATATTCCTTCAGCTTGGCTAATAAGATTAGGAATCAGGCCGCTGATCAGGTATGCCATAGTGGGTTGGTGCCATTCAAGGAAGGCGATATAGTTCTCTTTCACGATCAGCATGGATTTGGGTGGAAGCATAAGCTGGCTAGTATCTGGATCAGCCATTTGAAGTATTAGAGAATACTGAAGTCAACGTGTATACTATTAAGGATCCTAAAAGTGGTCTGATTGTTAACTGAGTACACGTGAAGTTCCTCAGACCTTACAAACAATAGGATCTTATTGTCCAGTCAAGGAGGGAGTAATGTCGCGATTTTGATATAACTGGATGATAATCTTGGGACAGCTGAGCGGAATCTGCCAACATAG